>VZTZ01027786.1:323047-565681 GCA_013400955.1 Drymodes brunneopygia | reverse complement strand
TTGTTCTTTCTATTATTTTTTTCTCCTTCTTCTTTCCGCGACCCCCTGGCTGTCCAGCCGCAGTCAGAGGGCGAGGAGGAGGCGGTGGGGAACGGAGCGAGCCCACAGCGGGTCGCTCTGGAGTTTGGCTGGGACAAGCTTCCCCCCGCTCNGGGTGTGGGGGGACACAAATGGTAAAAGATACGGAAGGAAGAGACCCAGTGGCTGGGACATAAATCAGGCAGAATATATGGGGAGTTGATTAGAATAGGTCTTTTCACCCTTAAAAAAAAATAGCCACTTTGGAAGAGAAAAAGGAGGCTGATTATTGGCATCCAGCTCTGAAACCCAGGCAGCTGATGCTGAAGGGAGCCAAAGGGAGCAGTTCTTCTTGGTTTAAAAACAGCAAGACAGTCTCTGCCAAAGATTGCTGTAAACACTGAATAAAGATTTCATTGTGGCTTGGTGTGACTGGAATAATTAGGCAGTTAATTGTTCATTCTGATCTTAAAGTGCAGTAATCAGTAGTGCACAGTAGGAAAAATACGAGGGAAAGGGAGGAAGAATAGCAATAGGAAAATGATAGGAAAATGCATCACTTTTTCCTCTTCCGCAGGTTTTTTTATGTGGGTTGCTTTTTGTGTGTGTGTGTGTGTGAGAGAGAGAGAGAGAGAGAGACTGGGAGCACGTGGGTCCCAGTCTATTTAGATCGAGGACACCTTTGTAAAGCTGGGATGTAATTGTGCTTTTGCTGCCACTGTGTCAATATCATTTTGGGCCGGACAAAATCAAATTATGAGACTTAAAGAAATCCTATTTTATGGAAATGAAATCTGAAGATGCCTGGAGAATGAACATCTTAACTAGATTGACTAATACCAATTAATGCATTTTACTTATGTGTGCACTTTATTGCCAACTCAGCAGGGATGAAAGCTAATGGTGCCAGCTTTTGTGCTGCTCTAAGACATTTCTCAAGCAGTCACACAAGGCTTTAATGGCAAACTGTTTCGAGTTTTTAACACTGTGATTGTGTCCCTGTTCAGCTCAAGTTCCTTGCAGCGGTGATTCTTTCACGGTAATCTAATGAAATGATCTCTTGTTACACTGTGTTAGCTATTCCCTGTGACACAGCAGGAAGATACAACCTGCGAGTGTTTGTACTGGAGGTGGTGATAAGTTGTCGAGCAAGGTGCACTTATAAGCAACAGAATATGACTTACTGATATTAACTGGAAGATGGCACCCTAGGCAAAAGGTGTTTTGCTTTCCTATATAGAATGTTTTTCCAGATATATATATATATATACACATTTGTGCTGAAGAAGCATAATAGTGAATTAACCATCAGAAAGGATGGAAGGATGTTGTTTCTAAAAAGAAAGACAAACTTCAAAAGCAGTCCATAGTCATTTAAGCAAGGTAAAAGGATTTCTCAAAGCCTAATTGTAAAGGAAAGGGACTTATCATTTGTATAATTTCCTTGACTTTACAATAGTTACATGATAGACTCATTTGGCTTGGAGACATCTATATAGCCTGCACATCTATCATAAAGAAATAAATAAACATGCTGTAATAGGGCAAGGTTTTAAAAGTAATTCAGTTAAGTATAATTTCTGTCACTGCACATGCAGAAAACTAGGAGCTACCCATCACAAGAAAAAAAAAAAAGGAGGGTGCTTTCATTCAGCTCTGAAAAGTAAAGCAGTTTGTTATATTTTGTTGGAGCTGCATTTGCTGAAGGTTTTGACCTGCACTATCTGAGATATTTTGTGGAAAGACAAGAGGTGAAAACATGAGGCATGTTGTCCATCTAACAGTACAAAACTAATATAAAACACTGCAGTCTTCTCTCAGGTCACAGAATCTAGAAGAGCAAGGACAGAATGATGGTTCCAGAATGGCAAAAACATCTCTTAACAACTGGGTATGTAAGGGCCAATGTTAAGATCCCCTTTACAAGCATTTTTATTAAGCTGTTGAATGTGCTCTGTCCTACTACAGTGATACTCAATATTCAGTCCGTGAAGAGTACTCCTGATTTAACAGCAATCTGTGCTGAAAGAATGTCTTCAAGACATTTACCTATTGCTACAGTCTAGAGGGGGATACTGCAACTTTATTTGCACCTGTGTAGTCCAAGAAACCTAGGGATGTTCCACTTTCTTACAAAAATCCAAAAATTGTGGTGAAAAGTGATCACATTAGAGACTCTGCTCAAGTTTCTGATTACAATGTTTTGTCAAAGAGTGTTTTAAAAAATTTGCATGGTGTACCCCTTGCACAAATACCATGTTAAAGTCTGGAATAATTTGAAGTTTGCTAAAAGGATTTTGAGAAGAGTCTGAAGTGCAAGTGGCTCCTCATTTCCATAATAAAATGCATTGAAAACACACTTTGGTCGTCACAGTGAGTTTGGTAAGGGGTCTCTCTTGCATTGTAGCAAAATACACAGAGGATTATATATTTTATTCATGGAAAATATTTTCCATCAAATTGTAGCTAGAATCCTGAATACTATCTTCTACCTATCCTTAATACTAACTTATACTGTTTGAAATGCATAGTACATCTTCATAATAAAATTGCATTGTCACAGACATAATTGTTATTCATAACAAGTAGCCTCACAAACAGATTCCATCCCTTTAAGTATTGAGTCTCAGTCAGGCCAATTATAACTAAATTACTGCATGTTCTCTCCTGTATCAACTAATTAAAGGGTAATTAATAAAATGATAATTTCATTCCATGGCAATGTCTACATCTGGTTGTCATAGCAAAGATTGTTTGACATATGGTTAAATGGTCGGATACTACATTGTATGAATGCAACATTTGCACAGAACACCTGGCAAGCCAGAGAATTTAACCCTTAAGACATGAATTTCAAGAATCTCTGTCAATGTGTTATTACACTGGTTTGCTTATTCTCTCCACCCAGTCTTCTTATGCCTTTAAGAAAATTTAGTGCTCCAAGTTAATTTAAGTAAGTGTCATGGGGCGGGGGAAGAGTGGGTAGACAACTTGGGATATTAGATTGGAAATGAAAGATAAAATAGTACTGACTTTTCTGTGGGAAATAAAATGGGTGGTTCTAAATTAACTTCTGACTGGAGACATTCCATTGGTTCTCATATTGCATGGAACTTCCCCTTTTCAGAAAATCAGGCTGAAATTAGCATGGCGACAAAATTATCTTTTTTTTTTTCCTAGATGCAGTTGTATGCCAGGATTAAGACTGAGATTGTGGTCACAATAGCATGGAAAAATCTGCATTGCAGCCTTCCCTCACTGTACCTGTCATATGTAGATAAAACAAAACTTATCTCCTCAAGGAAAGTAACCATAAAAATCACATATGCTAAAGAAATGAAACAATCTTTTATCAAGTCAACAGATTACATGAGTAAACAATTCTCTTGTAGGTAGTTGTTGTACGAAATAACATATGGGCATATTCTGAAGTATCAGTGGTTGAAATTCTCAGGGCTGCCCATACATAGGATTTTATACGTATCTTAAAGGAATATATATTAAGCCTCAATTTTGTCTTGAAAATTTTCAACCACTGCTGTTTCAAAGTGTGCAACATACTGGATGTCTGTCCTTTAAAACATAAACTCTAAGTAGTGATACTATAAGACAAACTAAATGACAGTTTCTTATCTATACTGAGTCAAGCTGAATCCCTCATAAAACTAAAAGCAAGAAGCAACAGGCATAATGTTTTCCTTCTATTTGGAACAAAGAAAAAAAAGCTTAAAAAGAGGGAAAATAACTAGTGCTTTTTCGCAAATAGAGCAAAGTAAAAAGGATGTAGTAAACTGCAGGAAGACATGAAAGTCTGTCTTTTCCCATGCAAACGATCCTCAATGAACAGTTCCCAGTGAACAGCTGGGGTCGCTCATCACCTCATGTGGTCAGGTGCAGAGCGTGGCCAGTGGTGCTCATAAAGCGCTGTTTGTCCGTCTCTCTGAGAGCCTGAGTCCTGCTCCTTGAGAATTTCCAAGTGCACGGATCCCCCTCATTTTCATTCTTCCAGTGTAACTCATTAACACCTGGAAAATCTTTTATAGCATTTAACTGCATCAGATGCACTGTCCGGCACATGTTTTCTTAATAGGGCTTTCACTGTGGCATTGTCAAAGAGCCCTTATGTCACAGCTGGGAACATGAATCTGTCATGTCAGTGCTGTACCTTGGGTTAGACAGTAATAGTGTATGAGTGTGTTTTATGGAGGAGCTGAACATGCCCATATACTGTGTTAGCGGGGAAGAATGTGCAGCTTGTTCTCCTAAATAAAGATTCAGGCTGGTGCTACTAGAGTACTTTGTACCATTTAAACACTGCTGCCTCTAAGGCACTGCACTTAAGGAAAGGGAAGTTTCAGGCAAGCAAGGCACATCCTAGTATTTTAGTGGTGTAACACTGCTAGTTAACAATGTGTCGTCATTTACATTTCAGTGGGAAAAAAATTGCCAGAGGTTTCTAATTCAACAGAACAACCAGAAGTTGATATGAAAGTCCTTACCCTGGGAATATTTGTTTTTAAAACAAGTTTGATTTAAACATATTTGGCAATATAAGGAGAAGGGGAAGAGAAGTAAATGTTTTCTAATTCCATATGGCTTTTGTGCCCATTAGATCACTGTAAAACCCAGCTTTAAATAGATTAGTTTGTAGCTCTGTAATCAGAATGCCTTGGGTAATTAAAAAAAGGATAGAACTGTGAAAACTGACAGCAACGCATGTATAAGACCTACTTTTTTCAGAGGAATTTTTAACATCGTTACATACGTTTAATCTGAAAGTTATACACTTAAAATTCACCAGCTACGACACTACCAAGCGTGTCTTGATGGCATTCCAAAAGACAGAGCCCACATTTGAAAAGTGTTTGCAGACTTGAGAAACCGTAACTGTTGTGAAGGAGTTGACTCAGGTCCTCATTTAGAGAATGAATGGATGAAAGGAGCATTTCATGCAGTCACAGGCAGTTCCAATTTTTAAACTACTACTTTTGCTTTGAAAAGCATAAGTATAATTCATATGCTAAGTAATAAATTCAGGGTACACTACTGAATGCATTCTATATGTCAAAAGTGTTTGACTGTGATGATTTTTGTAATGGCGCTTCAAAAACGTGAGCATTCAGGGATTGATACGCCAAACCACAACCAGTCCAAGCTTAATCTGGAACCAGTAAAACACAGAGATATTTGGGTTATACAGCTGCCTCCTGAATTTCCCTCTTGATTTTCTCCTTTTTGCTATCTATGTCATCTCCTGTTTTTTCTAGCAGTGACAGCATTGAGATATTCTTGTGGGCCCATGCCATTAGTTTGTATCCTCCAAAGAGTGAAGAAATAGAGCTGGCTAGGGCTGCCATGGGGCCCCTGGGGAAAACATGTGGATTTGTTTCTCAATAAGGCCTTTCTGTAAATTGTTTTACTTTTTTCAGAAGGACTGATGCCCTTCCTGGTTCTGTGCAGATGCCCAATGGAACAAGCACTCACTGAAAGATGTAGGGTCTGCCCTGTTGAGCTATGTAGCAGCCAACAGGATAGCCCAAGAGGTGCTAAGAGTTTTCAGAAAGAGAGCACACTGGGGCTGAATTCTTCTACATGATTCCTTTTAGCAAATCAGAGGTAAAAAATGAGTCAGTGTAATTGGAGTGTGTTTACTCTGGCTGAATCCCAGTGCCCACTAAAGCCACTCTATCCCTTCCCTCCGCTCAGGGGAGACAAAATACAAAGAGAATACAGGTCAAAATGAGGACAGGATATTCCTCACCAATTATTGTTACCAGTAAAACCGACTCAACTTGGGGAAATCAATTTAATTTGTTACATAGCTCTTCTCCCCAGACTCAACTTCATTCCCAATTTCTCTGCCTCCCCATGGAATAGGGGGACAGGGAATTGGGGCTGCAATCATTTCACCATACATTGCCACTGCTTCTCCTTCTACCTCATGGGAAGGACTCAGAACACTCTTCCCCTGCTCCAGCATGGAGTCCCCCCCCACAGGACACACCTTCCAATGTGGGTCCTTCCCATGGGCTACAGTTCTTCATGAAGTGCTCCAGCGTGGGTCCCCTGCAGGATCGATCACAAATCCTGCTAGCATAGGTTTCCTTCACCGTGGGCTCTCTACACGTGTCCACCGGTCCTGCCAGGAGCCTGCTCCAGCATGGGTTTCCCATGGGGGTCACAGCCACCTTTGGGCATCCACTTCCTTCGATGTGGGGTCCTGCAGGGGCATAGCTGCCTCACCATGGGCTGCACCACAGGTTGCAGGGGAATCTCAGCTCCAGTGTCTGGAGCACCTCCTTCCCTTCCTTCTTCACAGACCTTGGTGGCTGCAGGGCTGTTTCTCTCACATATTCTCACTCTTCAGCTGCATTTGTATGGTTTTCCTCCCCCACCTTCTTAAATAAGTCCTCCCAGAGGTGGTACCATCGTTGCTGATGGGTTCAGCTCTGGCCAGCAGTGGGTCCATCCTGGAGCCAGTGGGCACTGGCTGTAAAGGACATGGGGGAGGCTTCTGGCAGCGTCTCACATAAACACCCCTTTAGCTCCCCCACCAGCAAAACCTTGTCACTCAAATCCAACACAGTAATTAACCTTTGTACGTGCCTAGGTATTGTGAGACACAGTTGAGAGCACTTGCAATATGTCACTTTGTTGCAGCGAAGAAAGTTAAGGATTGAGGGAAAGGCTTAACTATAAATTTTCTTGCCTGTATGAGTTTAATTTAGAATTGCAATCACGATGTAACATAAATTAAAATAGCAGTAGTAGATGACTAGTTGGCAAATCTCTTAAGAATAATATAGGTACTTCACTAGATTATGGAGTACCTTCTATGTGCTTAGCCCATTGCTGAAATTAGTCTATCTTTTTAATTTTAAGGTACTTTTGAAGAGGAGAGAAGGGCTTTAAGAGGTGAAGTTGTGGTGACTCCCTGTGTGAACTAGAAGACTGAGTTCTGGAAAGGGGAGCTTTCTTAATGAAAAGAAGCATTTCCCTTCAAATAAAATTTGAAGTTTTGCCCCAAGCATCCTCCAATCCATGCATAATCTGGAGGACATTAATCATTAAAGTAAATATTATGTATTACTTGACCTGCAGGTGTAATATATTAAGGCTTCAGAGGAAAAATATGTTTTTAAGGAAGAGAGTGGAGAAATAAAGAGGAAATCTGCAGGCTGCGTGAAGGGCCTGTGAAGGACAGAAAACTGCCTTTCCAGAAAGGGAACTATGGGAAAACTGTGTATCAGTGGTGCCTGTGTGTTTTAATTGGACACTCAGGCTCTTTCAATGTCAGAGGAGGGCTGCATGCAGCAAACTACTGTTATCTCCTGAGAGGAGGTGCTGCTCTGTCTCCTTCAGAAAGTGATGTGGAAATGGACAGTCTCCATGCAGAGAATGCATGAGAAGTGAGCACAAGCTGGTAAATTTATTGTAATGGAAAGGTTAAACACCATCTTTTCTGGGCACCCCACAGACACCCAGAGGAGATCCTGTCAAATGACTAGTGCACATCCTTGATAATGACAAGGGGAAGGGCTGCCAGGCCTGTTGGAAAGGCAGCAGTCAGCTATTGACATTATCAGACCGGCTCTGTGACCCACAGCCCTGTACACCTTCTGTCTTGGAGACACTCCTCAGGAGGAAGGGCCACGAGGAGCAGCTCTGGTAGAGCAAGCTCCACATTAAACACTTGTAGCGGAGGAGGCGCATAGGCACAGTGCTGCAAGGAAGAGCTGAAATCAGCCTTCAAGCAGATGACAAGAGAGGATCTGTCAAACCAGCCTTCAAGAGGACAGAGAGCATGCTGAGAGAAAATGATGATAATAGCAACAAAACCTTGAGGAGACTGAACAGAGAAAGAAGCTGCAGGAGGGCAAGAAAACAGGATTTGTATAGTGAGGCAGACAGAAAGAAATGACAAATGTCTTCATAGAGTAACAGAGATAAAAACGGACAGATCTGATAGGTGGCAAGCACAGAATTTGGCTCTGGCTTGGAAAGAGACTAATACAAAAAGAAGGCAAATAACTGTTCCACAGGGTTGTAAATGAGTGTAGCAGAAAGCAGAGGAGTTTGTGGTAACAGATAGAGATTGGAATAACAGCATCTGGATCCCACAAGAAGTCTCTGGGGTGAGTAACAAATATTGGGAGGGATGTTAAAAAACTCATATTCCTAGATTTGCATGTGGTTTCAGGTTGTAGCTCATCAAATGCCAAGAGAAAGGCATCTGTCAGCAATGTGTCGTAGACATTAGGGCTGTATACAGAATGTAACCAATGTATGGAAATGTTGGTCTGAACCACGGCTGAACCTTTTTTGTGCGGTATAGACTTGGAAAGGTAAATACTCATGAGGGTGAGCTCAGGGGTGCTGCTAAAGACACCATGTTAAATACACTGTGGTTGAGGATTCACTCTTGCAGGTGGGCTCCTGCTGTCTCGTGCCCAGGGTACATCTCAGCATGGAGTGGAGGACTAAGGAACTGGATGCTAGATTCAAATGTGTAGAAGAGATAATGGAAGCAAAGGAGAGAAAGGAGAGCAGCTCAACACTGAGCTGTCAGTCTCTGCCTGTCTGTTTTCCTTGCCTGTTTGGCCCATGTAGCTCCTCAAGTGCCCTCGTTTGCTGTCCTGCTGCTCTGTGCAGGAGAAGGAGCTCCCATTAAAGACTCATTTGTATTACAGCCTGCTAAATAGGCGACTGTTAGTGAGGCAATGAATCAACCATGGCTAACAGCAGTGGTACCCAGTATAGCTAATAACTTTTCCCTACTACTGTTTGCTATCTCCACCTCATTTGTTTCTCACCCTTGGGAGAAAGAGCTCCATTGCATTAGCTCTGTAATCCCCGACTGGGCTGTACAGGTGTTTATGCAGAATAAACATATATGCTTATGTGGCAGGTAGGTGTTAATTTTTTACTACAAATTCCTAGCCTCAAAGAATGCTTTCTGAATAAAATCTGTTGCCACTTTAATCCTGTTGCCAATCAACCCTTTGGCTATGAAGTCCTTGTTTTGTTGAAACTTCAATAATTACAGTATCAAAAATAAATTATGAGGTGTTCTTTATTCTTCTTCATTGTGTCAATTTAGTAAAACATCAGTAAAATGCTCATAGATAACTATCTGATACTGGGGTTTTTTATGCAGTTTGTTCTCTTTCTTTTCTGAGTGCTTAAATGTTAATACCTCTGCAGTGGGCAAAAAGTAATTGTCCCAGGAGAGCATGGCTAAGAGTTTTGAAACTGCTGTAGGATCTGGACACTTAAGTTTCCATTATTTTTAATGATCGCTGAGCATCCAAATTCCCCATGTAGTTACAGTTACCTACCAAATTGTCCTCAAAGAGTTGGTGGCCCAAAACTGTTTTTATTCTGAGATAAATTGCCTTCTTTTCTCTGGGAACTTATGAAGTTATTTATTGAAGAGGCAATTACCAAATGTCATAACAGATTTGACTTACTAGCTGTAAATAGCCAATCTGTCAACGATTACATGCATTTAAAAGCATTTTTAGGTCTACTGGGATTTTTTTTTGCCTCTTTAGGAACTATCTAGAGGGGACTGAACCACTTAACTTCTGATTTAAAATATCACCCTATGCAGGATGGTTGTTTTATTGGAAGACCACCCTGCATTGCAGGGCTCCAGAAGAGTTAGAAGGAAATCTGTTTTCTGTGTTAAAGGTTGGTGTCTTCTCTGGCTAAAGAGATCTTTCCTGTTCTGTATGCTCATGCGCTATTCAGACACTGAAATCACTGCCTTGGTAAACTTCTTTCTGTAAAAATTTACTCACCAGGGTACCATTTCACAGTGTTGGTGTGTTACTCGAAGAGCATTCACATGACATAGGGAAGTAAAAATATAAATTAGAAGCTTATTTTCTACAGAGATTTTTCTTTTCTGATTTGCTTTACTGTGTTGATGGAGACCACTCAAAAAGCATCACCTCAATTACATAACCCTACTTCCAACAGTAGCTTTAAAAATCATGCAGTCCTTTAATGCTTACCAACTCCTTAAGGATAAGAAACACAGGGTAACATAATGCTGCATAATTAAATGTTCAGCATTAGAAAATTTCTCATCAATCAAAAAAGACTAGAAAGTGAGGGTTTTTTTGAAGCTTAATACCAGATGAAAGTATTTAGAATGGAGATAATATCAGTGAACTGCAAAGGAGGATGCATTTGCAAATTCTGTCCATATTGACCAATAAACAATTTATGGAGAGAGCACAAACAAACCGTTAGAATATTTTAAGATCATAGCTTCTGACAAGTATACTTTATTTATGACTTTGCAGTGCATTCTTCTCCTGTAATGTTTAGAGGAATTAAAAAGGGAAAGGGGAAAGACACAGCATTCACAATGTTTACAGCGTTTTATCCTCTTGTCCTCTGCCATGTGTGGGGTATTGTCAACATCAGTTGATCAGATAACCTCGATGTTCCTGTCTTATATAAAACCCTGGAACTGGAAAAAATCACAGATGTGACATTAAATGTTTAAGGAATAGGACTGCAGAAAGTGATGCTCCTTTATCTGAAATTTGTGCAGTACTGGTGCCAGTAAATGAGTGCTGCAGGCACAGCCAAGTGAGTCTGGGTGAAAAAGGAGGCAGAGATGGGGTGGGATAAGCGTCCAGCCTTAGCACAACTTCTGCCACTGTTAGACACTCTGTTGCCAAGGCCAAAGGTTCACAATCTGATGGGATTACATGCCTAGATAAGAGCAATATTTGAGTTTAGTTTCAAATCTGATGATATAACAGGGATTTTGTAGTTTTTGTCCACACAGTTGATCTGAGTGCTTGAGGAAATACATCAGGTTTAGGTTTCTGAGAATGAATCACCAGACAAAGGTAAAACTTCTATTACTGGTTATAATTTGTGGTTTAGAGGTGCTGCAGGTGCTAGGTAATATGCAGATCCTCCTGCAGTTCAAACACGTAGGGCATAGTGCTCCATCAAAGTGCTTGCAGTCCAAATACCAGAGCTGGGAGATCACAGTTCTGTTTTGTCAAAGCTTAGATTTCAAAATTATCATGTTTTAGAGGGAAACCAAAGCCTTTAGAAAATGCTCAGACAAAAGACCTGTCAGAACAATCACACTTAGTAATGAAGAGGTCAAGATTGTGATTTGTGTCTCAAAGTCACAAGAAAGAGCCCTGATCTGAGAAATCTTTTCCTGAAAAATGTTGAAGTTCATATGTTTCTGGTGGAAAAAAAAATGCTTTTTTTTGCTTGAAGAGAATATATCTAGAAAACCAAAATGCTGTTAAACACTAGTCAGAGTAAAGGTAAAACAACCCCAGAGAACAGTGTGGGCCATCAAGGAAAAAAGGAAAGAGAGTAACCAAACACTGGAGTCAGCCCCCTGTTTCCCAATCCTGTACCATGAATTTGCCATCCAAATTCATGAGCCATTTTCCTCTTTCACCCTAGGCCAGAGTTTCTGAGAAATGAGCTGCAGTCCCTGGGATTAGGAGGGCAGCAACCCTCCTTGCTTTGGACACCCACCAGTGATTCCACACACTCACAGCACAGTACAGGCATACACCTCCCTGTGCCAGAAGTCCTTTTGGACACCTCGACATCTTGGGACGAGGCCACCACACTACCCCATAGCCAAGGAGGGCTCCCTTTCTAGGGAGACCCTCTGCTGTCTGAGCACCACCTCCTAGGGCAGCATTGCTTCCATTGCTGGACAGACACTGTTGTGAAAAACGTGGAGTAGAAATAATAAGGAGGCCCTTAACAATATCTTCTGCTTTAAAAGATACCCTGACAGCGTTGGTTAACTAGACAAGTGTGCCTCTAACAAACCCATCCAGCTTGATAAATGGTTCTCTGTTAATATCCTAATTTTGCTGGATCTTATGAGCAGCTTTTGGAGTTCAGAGGCAGAAAAAGACTGCTTGAAAGATGGCTCTTAGAAGAAGCTAATTGCATGCAGGCTTTTCAGAAATATTAGGTCAGTTTCTGTTCAAAAGTTGGGTGCCTGTTCTTCTTTAGTGGCAACAAAATTAATTCTTCTGGGCTTGGGGAGAAAAAGGAATACTTTGATTCTTACCAGTTAATGTACTGTTGAATCTTACTTCAAATAACTTCAGAATTTTTTAAGTTTTCAAACATTCCACAAAGGAAGGAATATAATTTCAAGGATGAAGAATGGTGTAAAATAATTTCAACAAAATTGATTGTGTTGGAAGCACTGTGTTTATATGACTTTTGTAAAATACTGCTTTTTTAATGCTAATATTTCAGCAGCAGAGAAGAAATACTGCAGTTGAGTTCTCTTCTGGACATATACATAAAAATACCATTTACACCAGCACAGCAATGAAAACAATGTGATTTAAGTGGGGGAAGATCTTTCCCCATAGGCCATGTTTTAGTTCTAATTACAACCCATCTATCTTAAAGATCCAGGATTTACTGTCTAAGGACAGACTGGTGTCTGGGACAATGACCCATGTCAGTATTTCAAAGAAAGATGTAAAAAGCTTTTATAACATGGCATGTCTCTGTTACTTCACTCTTTAATACTGTAATGCAAGCTCACTGGTTTCAATGGGATTATGCTGGTGCAATGAGAATACATTTCACTCAGAGAGGGTCTGAACTTTCCTTTTAATAAGCAACTGATTTTTGATTGCTTTATTATCTCTGATATTTTTTTTAAATGAATTTATTGTTACTGTTCTGTTATGAAGATGACCCCACCACCCTCTGGCTTGGTCATTCTGTCCATCATGATAGACCTTGCACAGATTCCCAATGAGGTCTCTACCTTATTGAAAGTTTTATAGAAAAGTGTCCCAATATACTTCTTGATTTCCAGGTGTAAAATAATTTTTAAAATCAATATTGCCATGAAAAGAATTATGAAAAGAGTTGCTTATAAAACATACTTTTAGAAATTGAGGCCATGAAGAACTATTAATCTCAAATGCTTTTCAAAGTCTTTTCTTATTTACACATCACACTAAGATTCTAGTTTGATATTAGTCTTCTTACCTGATATTCTGCCTTGATAGTCCAACTCAAAGGATTCAAAAAAGCAAGTTGTAAAAAAACAACTAGGTTTGATCACTGAAGTGTCCAATTAAGTATTTTTCTGTTGTTCAGTAAATTTGAAAATGTTCATAGGGAAAATAGACCTTTTAGTAAAACACTCCACAGGAAAATCTGACTGGCATATATATTTTGCAATTGGGATGAGATGTTGCACTGGTGTGAAGCATCTTGGGAACAGCCGCACCATGAGATTCTCATGCCTGGTGAGGCTCTAATTCTGGCTGGGGAGAGGGATCCATAGGTAGATAGAGACAAGTGGATCAAGAATATCAGCTCCCAGTTGTGGCCATCTGAAGTTGGAGTGAAAGAGCAAGATTACCACACCCCTCTTGCTCCTTAACACTAAACATTTTATTTCTAGAACTTCCAAGATGGCCCATATCATACCATAGAAGCTAAAGTTTTTGCCTTTTTAAACAGATTTTTAAAAACTTCATGGAAAGCTAAATTGCATTATTTGGACCTTTTAGCCTGACTTGGGAGAAATGCAAAATGCAGTAACTTCTTGAAAGATGGAAATTCTGTTTTTCAATCTGATATAAAAATTGTATGATCATAGTGAACATTCTATCTTAAATCTCTTGTAAAAGGAAAAATAATAGGTACTGTTACATTTCTCTCAAACAGTCTTAGCTAATCTAGACTTTGTATTTGCAGTGAGGTTGCAGCCATCACTCTGTATGTGTTTGTGTGTATGTGTGTGCAAGACTGGAGAAATCCCGGTCACCTGAATTTGTGTTCCAAAGTGTCCTTCATGCAGAAGAATATCTTCAATATGAAATCCTTCCAATGCCAGCATTCTATAATGGTGAACTCTGGGAAATGTGTCAATTAAAAATAAAATTAAAGGCAGAATGAGTAACCCAAAAAAGAATCTCTTTCATGAATGCAAAAGGCTTTGAGTATTTGGGAATCAGCCTTTCCCAGTGAAATGAGCCCCTCCAGTGGGATGAGGAGCAGGAAATTCCAAACATTCCTTGGTTTAGGAAAGTGAAAATGACAGTCTCATAATGTGGGGTGAGAGGTCCTGCCCTCTCATTTTTATCCCCCTAAGACTCATCCAACTAATGTGTTACTGCTATTTTTTTTTTGCTGATGATTTAAATTAGATCCTTACACTGCAGTTCTGCCGCGTATCTGTCTTCTTTCATAGCCTTCTCTTTCCCTGTCTTACTTGATAATGACCCTAAAGTGGGCTTGCTTTTACATGTGCTTTTAGCCTGAGCTCATCCACAGCATTGAAATGTAGAAGTACTGTTTTGTGCAGCCTGTAGAAAGACAAAGACACAAGGCTAGAAAAGTGACATTTGCCTCCCTTTTTGTACTTCTTTCCTGATCTAACCTGAAGGTGTGCAATAGCCTTTAAATGTTTCCTGAGCATCCTTGCATCTGTAATAGCACATTTGCCCATGTACATGTTTCAAAACACATTGATAACCTCTCTTCTGTGGTTCCCTGTTTGGAGATAACCCCTAGCCTGTATGATGTTAATCAGAAAAAAAAAAGCAAAAAAAGCCAATGATCAATGGAGTAGGTTTTGCTATATACTATCCCAGCATGTAATATAACAAAGCAATAGGCTCCTTTGAAATGTTGTGATAGGTAGGCAAGTGCTCAAAGCTGGACTTGAACTGCTTTTATACACGGAACAGATGCAATTTCCCAGTGCTTTATCATTTCCAGCTCCCTGTGACAGTCTGTGAAGTTTGCACCTTTCTATCAGCTCTAGCAGCCAGCAGGAAGCTGCACCTTCTGGGAAACCAGGCTGAGACCTTTACTAACTTCCTCAGAAACTAATGACCCTTGCAAACCCCACCACTTCTCTCCTTCACAAGCAAGGTGCTGCCTTTGTTTTCCTTCCCAACATACCCAGCATGTAGATTTAAAGCAACAAAAACAAAGTCCTGCCAAAACAAAACAAAACAAAACACTACAATGCATGCCCAGTTGTCCCTTGGGAGTAGGATGAGAGGGAGAAACCCACATGGCAGATGTTGGTTGTTTAATGCTCTACAGGAAGGCAGTCAGATGCTACAGTGATGTTTGACCCCATGGGGAGCAGAGTAAAACAACTTCCGTGCCCTCTCCTCAGCAGCATGAGAAACAGGGATGATGTACAGGTGGAAGCAATCAAGCTTAAAAAAATGACCAGGAGCAAGTATCAAACCTAAGCAGCCTTAGTTGTTCCACTAGGTCAAATTCTTGCTTTGTAGGATTTAAATAGGACAGAGCCTCATGCTGGGTTTCTTTCAGGCCATGGATTCCACTCCCATGTGCACATGCGTGTGTGCAGGCATCACCCAGTCTAGTCCAGGCGGTGAACACAGCAAAAGTTCAAAGCTTTTGGATTCCTCTTCATCACTTTTTTTTGTAGGGACTGCATCTGATCTTTGCTTTTCATCCCTGGATTTATTTGGAAGCATTCCTCTTCCCATTTCTTCATGTGGCAGGTTGCATGCAGATTCATTTTTCTGGTATTCAGTGACCGTCCGCATTGCTTTGTACTTAGTTTACATCTTCATGGCTGTAATGAAACCGAGACTTGAAGGAATAACTGGATAAGCAGGTCTCTCTCTCCAGCTGTCATGTCTAGTTGTGGCAGAAAACTGGTGTTTCATTGTAAAAGATGTTAATTTCAATCTGAGCTGTGGCTGTGTTGAGAGGAGCATAAAAGGAATTCTTGATTATCTATATCAGTACCGTTGTCCCCAGGGACAGGCTCTGAATCTTCAGATCACATATGGCAAGAGTGCTGTGATAAAATATGCATCAATAAAGCTTTGCAATTTATGATAATAAAGGAGTGGAAAGTTTTATACACTGTGATAATTATTCCTGACTGGTACTTTTTCCTTCCTTTCGTTCTTTTGCATGCCTTTGTGTTTAAGCCTTTTCTGCATGTTGTAGCAATGATTGCATCATTGAAACTGCAGGTTCACAAATAGGGGATGCTCACCTTGTTTCTAGGTCCATTGACGTTCTGTAGCCATCAGTTCACTTCTAAAGCAGCAGGAATTTGCCATCTCTGGGAAGGCTCTGTAGTGTTGTGACTCCTCACTGTTCTTCCTCTTCTGTGCATGCACACACATGCATGAATTTCAGAGTAGCTTCCAAAAAGGATCAAATTTTATTCCTCTGATCTTTCTTTGCATATCTTATTACAAAAATCAATAAGAGAAGTGTACATTTGCATGAAGGTAGCATTTATCCCATACTGTGTGTCACCTGCACTGTTTTAAATGTATTTCATCTAAATAGAATTTTTATTCTTTTGAAGTAGGAGAAATAATGATATGTTTACACTCACAGGAAGTAAACAGTGGACTATTAAATAAAACCAATATATTATCTGTGACCTTATTTTTTTTTCTTCCTCAGCTCATTATATCTTTGGTGGCCATCCTATGAGAGAGTCTGTCTTCTGCTCTGGCACACTCGACAGCAATTAATCATACCGCCTGAAACTCACGGCCCAGCAGTGCAAACCTCTTGCATGCTTGGGCTGTGCTGACTTCAAAGGGACTTCCACATGCAGTGTTTACAGGCAGCTCCCCTTTACTGAACACCCTCACTGACATGTTTGCACAGCGTCTCGCACTGTGGGATCCCAGGCTTTACTGGGACATCTAAGCCCTGCTGCAACACAAACAGTCGTTAGTCCCATCTGTCTTGTGCTCCCCTTTTGGTTTTTTTCTTTGCTCAGTGTTTTGCTCCGCTTGGCCTGAAGGAAATAAATCAGCCACTCTTATCCTTTTTCCAGGCTCATTTCTCCACAATTAAGGATGGGCTGTGAAACTAGTTAGGAGAAACAGCATAGCTATCAAGCTATCTCAAGAATGTTTCTTTTACTCATGCTCACTCCACTAAATTGTGAGCTCCTGTGCAGTGGAGGCAAAGTGCTTATCTTGCAGCATGTGCTTACTTCCTATCAGCTTCAATAGTACTTGGTCACCTGCCTGACATTCAGTGTGTGCTCAGACGTTTTGCAAGTCTGGGTACCAAGGCCCCCCTCACAAAATCCATAACTATTCAGTCTTGCATATTCAGCCTTTTTCCCAGATTTCTGCAGGTGCTTGAATGTCATCAAAGGCAGTAAGATTTAGATCATTTGTATAATTGCGTAAATGGACTTTGACATCTTTAAGAGTTCTGCTGAATCTGGACCTGCCTGATTAAAAGAACTAAACAATTAGCAAAAAGAATAAGAAGGCTATTTGCAAGTATATTTCTTTTTTGTACAGCAGACGAAAAGTAAAACTATTAGTTCCACATTAAAGAATGATGGGAGATTTAGGTTCCAAAAATAATAATTTCTAATTCCACAGATGTAAGGAGGACTGGATAATAAGGCCAGCAGTGAAAACAAAAGGGATAATGTGAGGGGTTTTCTGCCTCTGCACTTGTCTGAATTAATAGGAAATTAAAGACTATTAGAAAATTGATTTAATTTTGTTCCTTAACTTCTTCATTTTTCATTAAGGTGATCCTAAAAGCAGGTGGCTTTCAATTAGTTTTGTTGACAGTGCTGGCTAAAGTTGTAATGATCCTTGGGAGAGTGAAAGAAAAGAGATTTATTGCAGTAGGGATAAGCTAGGCCAGGCAAAGAGACAGAGTACATAACCACTAATTAACTCATATAGTCATTAAGAAGGAAAAAAAAAAGAAAAGGAGGAAGAAAAAACAATGTGCAACCTGAAAGTGGATTGTAAAGCATCTCTGCACTGCAGATCAGACCCTTGAGCTTTCATTACACTGTGCATATCATATTAGATGGTATATATGAGCCAATTGCATATAAATCACATTCTCCCAATGTTGCAAGTCCTTGTCACAGAGCATATTTAATTTAACATCGTAATATTTATTTTCTAAAGTTCTAAGTAGGCCAAAACATACCCAGTAAATTGCATGTTCTGCCACAGCACTGTGCCTGACCTACACTCCAGCAGAAAATTAACCCTAATTCATCTTCATAGTGACCCTGTGCCAAACAGCTATTCCAGATGCTCCCTTCCTGCCCTTCACTGACTTTGTAAGTGGAGCTGTAGCGATTTTGACTAATTCAGTTTGGACTTTTAATTACATCTATTCCATTCATTTGTTTCCACTTAAAACCATCGTGTTGTGGTTGGGTGGCTTGTAAGCAAGCTTTGCTTGGTGTTCGTATCCTTCAGGGACAGGCTTAAGCCAGAAGGCGTGTACGTCTGTTGAAACCATGTCAAATGGGAACTGCTATCTCAGATTTGAACTACAAGGCTTTGTTTTCTGACACAAAGGGTCAAAGTCTGCCTAGTTATTTCCATGTGTCCCTCCCCCCCTCTTACTCCCATCAGGATTATTTTAAATTCACATTATGGATGAGCGTTTGTGTGCATATGCACAATTCACTGGAAAACAGAGGCTCTTTATTGTTCAAAGCTTCTCTAGAAGTGACTTGTTTCAGGCATTCCTCTCACAACCATTCTCACATCTCTAAAACCAGAGAGTCAATCTGCTAACAAAGTCTGTGTTCAGACATTGTGGAGAAACCTGAAATGCTTCAAGCATTTTTATTATCTAATTTTTTTCTAAAAGTTGTGATAGATAAGAATTAGTAGAAATTGTGTAAAAACATTTGTGCTTATTCTGCTATTATTTGAGGGATTAATACTATGTTCTGTAGTACATCACACATTAATAGTGTGTTTTGTAGTGCATCACAATCAAACTGTTTTTTCTGCTCCTCCCAAGATTAACAGAGATTGTATCTGATTTCTGTGATGTTTTCTACGTGTGTAGTGCTGTGCATACTTGGACTGCAGCGAGGGTGCAAAGCGAGAAGGCTGCGGCAAAGACACCAAGATAAGAAAATCTGAATCTTCTCACTGACCTCTTGCCAGGCACAAATGAAAACGTTTCATGACAAAATCTATCAAATTTCATGTATCTTGTGAGTGTAAATTATTCCTAAGAAGTTAGAGTGTGGAAGGAAAAGATGAAATTTATTTAAATTAAAAATTTTTTTAAACCCTGGATTTATCAAAGTCAGGTGACTTCTGGTTTTGGCATTACAGGCACACAAGCAAAGCTTTGCTGTCATTTCTTAACTCTAGTACAACTCTGCTTATGAAGAAAAATGGGACCATATGGGAGCATATGGAAAAAACAGAAGGTTAGTATTTGTGGGAAAGTACCTCCTACAGGTGGCATTGTAATTAACCTTGTGGGTCCTGAGCACACACGTCACTCAAGTGTGCACAGGTGCCATGTCCCTGCATGGGACAGGAGCGCAGCTCCCATGCCAGGACCACCAGGAGCCACCTGGCCCTCAGGCCACCCCTCCCCACCATGGATCTGCTGGCAGCCCTGCTCCCCCACATGCCACAGGCACCCAGTGGCCAAGGTGGAGGGTGACCCCTCAGAGCTGAGGCTGTGCTGTCCCATAGCACTGTGCTCTCCCATAAATCCTGTGGAAGTAGTGGTTGGGAGGCTGCTTTCTCTCACCCCGTGATTTCCCACGCCTCTTCATCCTGGCACAGTCTCAGTGCCCAGGGTCTTGCCAGCTGGGAGAGGAGTGGGAAGCTGTGCTGCAGTCTGGTTGGCCTCGCTCCTCTTGGTTGCCCTGGCTGTTATCAAAGGGCCGGTAGGATGTGGCATATTAGCGGGTTTTGGCGCCCTTGTTCCCGTATTTTGGGCAAAGCTGGGTGTGTCCCTGCATAAGATACAACCTTGGGGCCACGTCTCCTCCAGCCCCGTCAGCAGCTGAGACCACGCTGAGAGTGCCCTGGACATCTTGGCATAGGGGCAACAAATAAAAATGAGGAGTAGCCATATACACAGAGTGCCTGGGACACTGGCGTGTATGTTACGGGAATAGGTGGAGCAAATGTGTTTGGGACTGTGAGCTCAAGAGAGAAAATAGGAAAAGGTGGGATGGGATCAGGCTTGGGCAAAGGGTTGGATCCATGTTTTTCCTCCCAGCATGACTGCCAAATGAATTTCATCAAGAATTACTGGAGAGGACACAAAATGAAGTGGATTGAGGACTGGCTGAACAGCAGATCCCAGAGGGTCGTAATCACTGTCACAGGATCTAGTTGGAGGCCTGTCACTAGTGGTGTCCCCCAAGGTTCAATACTGGGGCCAGTATTGTTTAACTTACTCATCAATGACTTGGATGAGGGGGCAGATGCCTCCTCAGCACGTTCACTGATGGCACAAAGCTGGGAGGAGTGGCTGATACTCCAGAGGGCTGTACAGCCCCTCAGAGGGATATTGACAGGTTGGAGAGATGGGCAGAGTGGAACCTTCTGAAATTCAGCAAATGAAAATGCAGGGTCCTGCACCTGGGAAAAATAACCCCATGCACCAGGACAGGCTGGGTTCTGACCTAATGGGGAGCAATTTTGCAGAGGACCTGGGCGTCCTGGTGGACAACGAACTGTCCATGAGCCAGCAGTGTGTCCTTGTGGCCAAGGAGGCCAAAGGTATCCTGGGGTGCATAAGGATGAGCATTGTTGCCAGCAGGTGGAGGGAGGTGATCCTGCCTCTCTGCTCAGCCCTGGTGAGGCCACATTTGGAGTGCTGTGTCCAGTTCTGGGCTCCTCAGTACAAGAGAGACAGGGAGCTCCTGGACCAGGTCCAGCGGAGGGTCACAAAGGTGATTAAGAGATGGGAGCATCTCTCATGAGGAAAGGCTGAGGAAATTGTGCTTCTTCAGCCTTGAAAAGAGAAGACAGAGAAGAGACCTCTTCAATGTCTATAAATATCTGAAGGGAGGATGTCAAGAGGATGGAGACAGGCTCTTGGTTTTTCCAAGCAATAGGACAAGAGACAGGCATGCAGAAACTGGAGCACGGGAAATTCCAGTTCCACCTGAATAAGAGGAAGAACTTCTTTACTGTGCAGGTGACTGCACACTGAACAGACTGCCCAGAGAGGTTGCGGACTCTCTCTCACTGGATCTTTTCCAGAGTCACTTGGACACAATCCTGTGCCATGTGCCCTGGCATGACCTTGCTTAAGCAGGTAGGTTGGACCAGATGACCCACTGTGCCTCCCTTCCAGACTGACCCATTCTGTTCTGTGAAGTACATCTCAAATAACAAGAACCAGCACAGTCAAAATGTCCTCACCTTTGAAAAGATTTGAAGCTTTTGCATAGCTTTAATAAATGCAATTTGCAGAAACAGTGCAGTGTTTTAAAATAAATTATGCTCACAGAGTCACATGCTGTGATTTATCTTTAAGCATCCTCATGCAGTGTGGTTTATTAAATTTCAACCTGGGCTCTCAACTGTTCAGTTAATGTAGATAATTAATTTGATTATCTTTCAATCAGGCTGTTTTGTGACTGAAATAGTCCCACATTGTTGCCACAAATATTTCAGTTAGCTTGTAAGAAGAAATTGTAATTTTTTTTTTGCTTGCTTGTTTGTTTTATTTTAGTTTTGTCCTCACTATCTTTCTTTCTGGCAGTGAGTTGTTCTAAAGTACATAGTGTTGGATTACTAATGCCTCCCCCTAATGCTTTAATGGGTTTTTTTGAGCACACAGTTAGTATTCATTCTTAGCTATGCATGCATCTTCTAGTCACATTAGGTGACCCTTTTTTCTTTCCTTTTTCTTTTTGCAGAAGATAGAAGAGGAAAACTGTGGGAACCCTGTGTATTACACTGCAGATCTTAATGAATATATGTGTATTACTTAATAATTGTAAAAAGCTGTCTGGATACAGTATACAGGATGAAAAGTGTTATGTATTAGTAGACTACATTCCATTACGCTTTTTGGCTACAAAATTATATATTAAGTACATTAGTTCAGAATTAGAGCAGTATGTAAGTACGTAAATACAGTTGATGTGCTCACCCTATTTACTTCTTGTGACAAAACAAGTGGAGTTTGTTTTTACCAGCATTCATTAGATGTACTCTGCTGTAAAAATTCTGCAGAGTTCCAGAGATGGAGGTGGCTTTATGTGTTGTCACCTCATCAGGCACTGTAGGCAGCCTGCACATGGCACATCACAGAGGTGGCCCAGTCCAGCCTTGCGTGGGGAGGTGCTCACTGCCCCTCGACTAGCAAAGGGAGCTCAGTGAGAAGAGGCAGGAACCCTTGTTGGGCCAGATGGTGAAGCTGGGCAAGATTTTGGACCCTTAACTTTGCTTCAGCTGTGTCAGCCTGTCTAATGAAGGATATTGATTCTGCTCACAAGATTTGTTGTGTGACATCAGCACTGCTCTCTGTTACCATACACTGCACTCTTCTGTCGAGTTCCTGCAACAACACTGAAATCCCTCTCTGGGGAGCTTGTTCACATGTGTCAGGGTGAGGAAGGCAGAGCAGAAAAAACTATAAAGAGATAAGGGTTTTTTAAGTGATGTGGTCCTTTTTCCTTTCCAAGAGCCACTGCAGATTTTGAATTGAGGGTGTTCAAGTAACTTTTTTTATCCAGTATAGAAATTCCACCTTGAACGTCTAATAATAGCTTAGCATGGATTGTTGATTTCACTTATGAAAAAGGCCTCCAAAATTGTGTTCAGTCTTGCCTCAAGCCTTCAGGAGTATTTCTTCCCAGTTTATGGAGTGCATTGCAGTGGATGCTAGTAAAACCAATTATTTCGTGAAAGTGACTGGTACCCTGCAAGGAAAAGAAAACCCTTTCTCATCTGCCTAAATGAAATAGTTAGATTCCCTAACTTTCTCAGTTCAGACCAGTGGGCAATGTTTGCTGCAGAAGGGCATCAGTGAGAGCCTGGAGCAAATGTGTTCTGTCTTTCTTTGCCTTTCCCCTGCTCTGGAATGGGAATGTCCTGGAAAGGTTATGGGAAAAGACTGATTGTGGAAGTGCAGAGATGTCTCTGACAGCAGATCTCAGTCAATATAATGCCAGGCTTCAAGCATGAAATATTTGCTTATAAAGGTAGAATTAAAAATTATCAAATGTATCTTAAGCATCAGAATTGAATCCAACTTCACTGAGATTAATGTGATCTTTGGCACTGAATTCCTTTGAAATATTAGGCTCACCAATATACACAGCAAAGGGTAAACAATATGAATAGACCTTGGAGAAAAAAGGAGCTAAGCTACATCTTACACTGCTATTATTTATTATTAAAAGCCATTTCCCAAAGAGTGCTGGGTACTAGGGTACAGAAATTCGTAGAAAGACTCAACCCATGCAGCAGAGAGCTTCAAACTCTAAAACAGTGGATCTTGGTCCCTGTGGAAAGCTTTTGCCAAGATTATAAGCTTTTTTCCCCCCTTATATTTGACCCAGCCAATATATAGTCGCAGATCTTCTTGTCAGGTTCTGTATGTCACAGGAAAGAAGTGGTACATTCTTTTTCCCAAAAGCTCCATATTTCACACAGAGAGTAGATAAAATGTAGTCATTTTTTCTTCACATTTTTTACACTGTTTACTGTTTAATAAATTTTCTTTAAATGCCATTCAGGTGTTGTGCTTTATATTATTTTGTTTTTAATAAAGACATCAGAACTGTGTTTAATAAGAACTATGGATCAATTTAAAATAACACTGCTTTAGAACTGCTGCAGAAGACACAATCTTAGTCTTGTATCTTCATTTAGATTCCCACTGCATTGCTATATTACCATTTTTATTAAATTCAGTGTGTGTATGCTAGAGGAACAAACAAAAAAAGCCAGGTTGATGTTTCTGTGACTTGACAGCTTGTGTAGAAGCCATGTTCAGATGAGGTTTGCTGGAAAGAGAAGAGTTAAGGCAACAATGGGTCGTGGTAATGGTATTGTAATATCAGTAATGTAGTTCTTGATAACATAATGGCTTTGCTCTTGAAGGTAGTTACCTGGGAATAAACAGATTACAGTTATTTGTACATTAATTCAGCATTATTAAATGCTGAAGAGAAGCTGGAAGTGAGCCTTCAGGAGTTATCTGACTGTAAACTAGAGCATATCTTAGAGAGGCATTTCTTGTAAAGGCTGTGAAGACAGCTTTGGGGCGACCAAAGGATGTGAAGGCCCAGGCCAGTAGATAAAGAGGAGCAGTGCTGATGCAGAAAAAGGAAGTTATATAAGGAAGCAGAACGATTTCGGGTGTTTAGAGCACAAGGTAACTCTTCAACCCAGCATGTCTTGAGTGTTGGTACTTTTGCCTAGTGAAGTATGTTGTTAACAGTGACCAAAATGTTTGGTTTTGAGGGTGAACCAAACCCCCTACATATACAGGGAGATTTTCAAGAGAAATAGAAATGTGGCAACTTTTCCTGACAGTTAAAGTCAGTCTTTATACACTCTGCTTGTTACAGCAGAATTATTGGGCATGCACATATCTTGCTAAGTTGCTTTGAAGTATATTGAAAGGCACATGTTTTATTAATCTAATTCTGCTAAGACCACTTTAAACAAAGTTGTAAAGGAAATACTAAAATATTTTTTGCTGAGATGATAATAATTTACCTAAGTAACTAGTAAAGTGGTAGATAATGGTGACAAATGACTGTGGAATATTTTAGGCAGCAGAATTCAGGCTTACAAGAATTGAAGTCACTAGGGACCACAAAGGTAAAATAAATTTCCTGACTCTTAAATGCTGAGTTCTATCCCTTAGTGAGATGTGAAAGCTCATTGGGGATTTGTTTCATATAACCTCCAAATGAGAAGTAAGAAGAGAAACAGTCAGTATCATGAAATTTAACAAATTGTTCCAGAAGCAGCACAATTTAAAAAGCCTGGAGTCATACAGATTTGTTTCCTGTGCCCATAGATGCCTGTGCCTCCTCTGGAGTAGCCTTATTGCCTCTGTTGTGGCTCCTAGTGTCTCAGCCACCCTGGCAACATCTCAGTTTTCACTCCCTATGCCCCATCAGTGTCTCCACAAAACTGAAGATCCTTTCAAGGCCACGGGGATCTGTTCAATGACAAGGTCCAAGCCACCCATGTGCCAGTTGGCCAGCCAAATCCCCAGGCTGCCCAGCAGAGGCCAAGGCCAGAACCACAATTAAGAGAGCAGAACTTGCTGTAAATTTTCTCTCCATGGGATATTCATTTGGCTCTTTCTTCTCTTTGTTGCAGTTTTGTATAATACACATAGAGCCCTGATGATTTCTGTTGCTGTGAGCTCTGAATTAGGCCTGCTGAAACTGGCTGAAAGAACTGAGATTGGAATAGGCCAACAGATTTTAAACTAATTATGGCTAGCCAGGACAGACAGGCAGAAAGAGCCCTGTCTTAAGGAGCGGTCTGTGAGTGTGTGAGCACCAAGGGCCCCAGCCTTGAAAGACTCTGGAGATCCATCAGTCTGTGCTAGGATTGTGCTTGATAATAGAGATGATCCTGTATTATGCAGTCCTATACAGACAGTCCAAAACCAGATCTCAGATGGGAAAACCTTTTGAGTGAAAAGGTATTTTCTGTATTTTTGTGGCAACAACATCCTCAGCACCCCAGGCTGCTGCATGTCCAGAAATTGACTGCTGTTTGCTTGCAGATAAGTTGGACGTGGGCTGTAAATCTGATGTACTGGACTGCATCTGCAGGGAGGCTGTACCTCCCACGGGCAGCATGCCTGCCCAGACCCTGCTCCACAGGCAAGGGAGAGTCATTCCCTCGTGTAGTATGTATTTATCCAGGGTCTCTGAGGCCCACAGTCTGCACTGTCCTTCAATATTCATAGACGTAGACAGAGGGATGGCAAAATTACGTCATTTCCTTATGAGTCCATGCTTTAAATGGTGCAGTCACTGGAAGGGGTCATATTCTCAGATGGAGGAGGGAGCAGAGAGACATCAGCAAAGCAGGAAAAACCCAGCCTAAACTGCAAATGAATATTCCTCTTTTTTTGTTGTAAAATGGAGTGAATTTGGATCCAGCCAATTTAAAAATGAATGTGATGCAACTCTTCCACTTGCAGTTAAAACTGAGACATAAGCCTGACCCTGTTTTTCAGTAGCACCCTGTCCTCTGGCACTGCCTCTATTCAGTTAAGGACATGCTTAAGAAAAGATGCACGTTTCTGCCTTGGTGAATTTAATGGTGCTGAAGTCCATCCCACTGCAGGACAGCAGTTAAGTACCTGTTTAACTTTCAGAAAGTCCCTATGTACCTGCTGTAATCCACTTCTGAAGCAGATAATCATCTCAAGTACAAAGATATCTCCCTAGAAATGAACATGCCTTGAACTGTTCAATTCATTACAAGTATTGAGGAGATATAATTCTTATGTAGTTAACAGGCTAATACACTATTATTTAAAAAATTATTAATAGCTATTGAATAACAATATAACTAATGCTTACCTGCAATTAAAATCTGTGTTGATTAGGTGCTGCTGGCAAAACTTCTGTAATGAAATACGTGCATTGCCAAAACTTGAACAATCCTGTAGTCTGTTATCCCTCTTCCAAAAACCAGCAAAACAAAGCAACACCTCTCCAATGGACTCATTCAGTTATGAAATACTGTGGAGGAGGTGCAGGAGGAAGAGAAAAAGAAATTCTTTCTAACCCTTGTAGTTACTTGGCCTGGAGATGAAACCCCAAGTCCCTGACTTGGATTTAATGCTTGTTTAAATAGTAATTGCTTCTATGTCCTAGAAACTGTGCAACTCACATAATGCCCATAATCCCAAACCAACAGAACATTTTTTCAGACTTCTCACCTTAGCATGTCCCTTTTAGTGACCGTTGCTTTCTTTCTTTTTAGGAACTTGCCTTGCCCCTCAAATGAACAGCCAAATTCCCTCTCCCATAAAATATAGGGCAAAGTCATTAACTTCTGGAGTCAATGACTGAATGGGCCCTTGCTTCAGTGGGGTGAGGCTCACAATGAGCTGGTGAACAAAGCTTTTCCATTTATGTGCTAAAGTCAAAGAATAGGGTATTCAGCTGACCTAATTACCTGTCCAAATAGGGCAAACCAAGTAGAAAATGAAGACCACGGGTCAAATCTGGATCTGTGTTTCGCTGCTGAAAACTTCAGGGTAACCAGTGATGCTACTTCATATTTAAATTTGACTTTGTCCACTTAGGGCATTAGTCCTAGTCTTAGAATCTGTAATGAGCAACCTGCAATTAACTCACTGTTTTTGTACCATTCTGATTCATCATAACACTCCATATTGTTATTAATGCAAACGGTTACCATGAAATATTTCTTCATTAGTTCTGACTGGTTGACTTTTTGGTTTTTCTCTTTCACACTAGAAAAAATAATTAGCCAGGAATAATACAATTAAGGATGTTTTAAATCAGTTCCATTAACTTGCTTTGTCTAATCACTCGCATGTCCCTCAGTCTCCTTTAAGTTTTATCAGAGGAGTTTCTTCTGCACTGGTGCCTCTTCAAGGACTGTTATGTGAGCTGACTGTCCTCCCCTGGCGACCGCGCAGCGCTGGTGTCCGTGGGGGCAGTGCCATGTAAAGCCTTGACCCTTAATTGGGATGAGCGAGTTAGCTGGACAGTGCTTGCTTCTGGATTGCAGCCAACACTATCAGACAGCCCCAACCTGAGCTACCTCCTCCCCTTGTAATGCTTCCATCTGGCATCATCAGGCCGTGCCGCTTTGCAAAATGCCATGGCGTTACAAACCCAATGCGCGACAGGCAGGAGCAGCCAGTTGGAAAGACAAAGGGTTGTCCTTCTCCTTCACCTTCCATACGTATGGACTGCCAGAGCACAGAGATGGATTTCAGTGGAGGTGGGGGCAGCTCTGTTGCTGCGTTGGGCACAAAGCCCTGATAGGGTTTTTCTAGAACAGTACTGTAAATTCAAATGAAGATAATAGCATGAAATCATTGTACTGCAGCATCTATTTGCAGAGTGCAGGCTCCAGCTAACTTTAACTTGGTTAGTTTTGATTTAACTGCTTTCCTTCCCTCTCCCCTTCTCCTTTCACCTTTTCCCTTCCCCATCCCTTTATTCCTTTTCTCTTATATTTTTCTTTTTATTCCCCTATAAGTCAAACCAAGTGCTCAGTACATCTAAATGGGTAAATAAATTATTAGAGACTGATAAAAAACATAAACCCTTTTACTTAATGGCCCTGGGTTCAAGTGCAGACTACACAAGAGTCAGAAAATTGTGGTAGCCTTTGTGTGTTGTATTTTGCCATTAGTTTTTTCATTAGTGAACATTTAACTGGTGAGATGTATTGGGCAAGATAGCTTCTGAGTCACTGTGAGGATGCAGGGTGCTGGCAGGACCACTTAGATGACCCCAGCCATCTTCTGTAGAGTCCTGGTAAACTTCAGTCTCTAGCACAAAATCCATTTGCCATCTTCTCAGTGATCCTGGCTAGTCTGTCTTCTCATCAGTCCAAAAGAAAAAGGTCTAAAGGAAAGGCATGACTCATTCTCCGTAATTTGGGAGTGTGATGTGTGAGAGGACAAAAGCAGGAATTAGATTTGTTGGATGCCACGTCATGCCACCATGTGGGAAGATTTGCTCTGGAGAGCATTCAGTAATTTTCAGACTAATTCTAGGGTGGCAGGCATGGAGTAGGAAGTATTGTCTTCATAGGTAGGCAAAGTCATTTTGTTCTTGCTTTTCTGGGCTCCTAGGTTTTAAAAGTGGCTATTATTTGAATACCTACGAATCTAACATGATTTCCAGGAATTGAAGCTTTGTTACAGAATCCCAGAAGCACGGAATAGGTAAAGTTGGAAGAGAACACCTGAGGTCATCTAGTCCAACCTCCCTGTTCAGGGTCTCCTTAGGCAGAGAAGGTAGACTCTCTCTCTTACCTCTAAAATTTCTAAGTAAGGTAAAATCCTAGTTCAGTTAATATCTGGAAAAAACTTTGGAAGGGTTCTGTTTTGAACCTATGCTGTGCCTTGAAAGCTTAGGGGCAAGATTTTTTCTCAAAACGCTGAGCTAAAGCAAGGCTGCTTCACATTTATGCTATTATTGGTTTATTTCCTTGTACTTTAGTTCCTTCATGCCTCTTGTTAGTTAAGACAGACCTCTCTTGGTAGGAAAATGGGGGGCTAAAAAGTCAGCCATGGCTTCCCAAACATCTCCCTTAAACAACAAAACAGCTTCAGAGGAGAAGGCTTCAGAGGAGGGAGATATAAGAATCAATTGTGTGACCAAAATGAAACCTCTGAGAAAAAAATGTCCAAAAGTGTAATCTTTCTCCATCACAGCAGTAGACAGGACATTTTTAATGACAATGATATATTAGGATGAGAAACTTTTAACTCAGCACTTGCTGCAGCCAAGCTAAAAATGTAGTTACTTAAACAATTGCCATTGGAGAGAAAACTAGAAGTAAGCAGCAACATTTTCAGCCAAGGCAAATTAGCTCTCATGGTACCTTAACATGAGAGCACCTGCTCTGCCTCAGTGCTGTTGTGGTCTGGTGCAGAGGCAAAGACAGATGCAACAGAGATAAATCCTTGATTATGAATGACATGGGAGATGGGCAAAACATCTGGGTGTGATGAAACAAGTAACATTAATGCTTGGGCTTTTCTCTCATTATGCTTTGGCTTTCCTTTCAAACCACCTTTGGTTTTTCATTCCAGAAACACCAAAGTGTTCTGCTGTGCCGCATGGTAAACTTTATTGGAGAAGACTAGCTAAGCTGAACAAAGATCATCCTGCTGCTCTGGTCACTTGGCTCTCTTTCATTATATCCAGTGCTTTCCTCTTTCTTACCTTAATTGTTGTCTTCAGTAGCTTTAATCTTATTCATTTCTAGGTCAAGACTTGATCTTTTCCATCTTCTCTTTGGCTCTCATTCTTTCTTTTCTCTTCTCTTTGCTTCAGGCTTGTCTAGTTTGATCTTTGAATGTTTTCTTTAACACTTCACTCCTGAAGGCAGGCTTTCCATGCACTGGGATGCAGTGCAGGTTGGGGTGATTTCACAGTGTTCACCACTGTCTGCTTCCTATCCCCAAGTCCTCCATCACTGGTGCTCCCTGTTCCTCATGCCTGCAGGCTGTGCTCAGTATCCTGCTATTTTCTTTTGCCATCTGGTCCCAGCTTCCCCAGTGGAAAGGCTCGTAAGCAACCCTCCTGCCACCTGCCACAGTGGAGGAGACTGGTTTTCCTCTAGGAAGCCTTGGTACTGCATAAAGCTCCCTGAAAGGAGCCTCTCCATCCCAGCCTTGCTCATTTGTCATCAAAGGCAGTGCATCCATGTTTGGGGCAGGGAAGAGGGAGAGGGATTAAGAGACCCATTAACCCCAATGCCTATGAAAAAATAACTTCTGCTCCTTTAATTTTTCAGTTTAAATTGTTTTTTTCCATAGCAATGTTAATGGTTTGGGTTTTTTCACACCACTCCTGCAGAGACAGTCCCCTCTCCCATTTTGTCTCTGTGGGATTTGTTCCTCCGTGCTGTCACAGCTTTTCCATTTTGGCTTTCAGCCCAGTTTCTCCACAAAAGGCACCTGTAAAAGATTTATTTTTTAAATTACTTTAACTTTCTTTAACCTGCTTGTTTGGGTTTTTTCTCTGTTCCCTCTCTGATTTAGAACTTTTCTTTATGCAACCACTCTTTTAACATGTTTTCACTCTTTGGTTATCTTTTATTCTTGTAGCAGGCAGAAAACAGCCTGCAGCTTAGACTGAGATGCAACTCCTCTCCTTCCAGGCACATGATTTATTGCAGTTTGAGGACCACCTCAGCCATTACATACAGAAGATAGGCCCTTAGAGAAACAGAGCAGCTTTGCTGGCAGTAAAGGTTCTGTTAATAACCTGGAAATGACACAGAAATAAAAGGTAGATTTCTGAGCAAGACTCTCTACTGTTCTGCACTTCTGTGTATGACATGATATCAGAAATAAAACCACTTTTGAGTGCTTTCTCTTTACAGTAACTTTGTAGTAATTTATATGGCTGCCCAAAGCTGAGGGCATTGGAAAGTCAGGCAAGACCCCTTTTAGATCCACTCTGAGGAGGAGGTGCACCTGCTTACGGCTCTTCTTCTTAACCTCTGCACTTCCACGTATTTCCCCCTTGAACCTCCAGGAATCTCTGCTGGGCCCATCTGTTCCAATCTCTGTGAATGTGCTTCCATGGCCTGTGGTATTTTCAACATCCTTCCCTATATTCTCCTGTCAAGTGGTCATAGATGGTCTCTCTAATTTCTGTGATGCAGTGAGCATCTGAAGGGAAAATTGTCTGTTCTTAGTGCAAAAAGAATTAACCCCTTAATTGTGTCTCTCATTTAGAGGAAAAGGCTGCCTAATCCTGCTCTTTTTTTCTATCTCCCACTTTCTTTTTTTCCCTTTTTAGGAGTGCCCTTTATTATGAGAGTGACTTGTATCAGCAATATAATTCCTCCAGAAAACTCACTCTGCTGATTTCAAGAGTCTGTTGGTTCTGTTTTATTCTTGTCATGTCGGATGCAGTAATCCAGTTTGCATTCACGATTAGATTAGGAAAGACATGAAATACCTGCATTTGCAAAATTAGTGTGGATATTTACCAGTTGGCAGCTTGTTCTCTTACTTCCTCCCCACCTCACTGCTGGAAGCCTTTAATCCACTACTCAGATGTATAAGTTAATGCCTTGCTGTGAATCAAGAAAATGTCTTTCTGCATTGTTAATTTCTGTGACATGATCTTGCCTCATGTTGTCTGCATAGGCACATGCCACGGCATAACCTGATGAGATGTAACCTGTACTCTAACAGGCAGCAGGTAGTCAGTCTGCTGATGATGCCTCCCAGCAGCCTGTCTTAAGAGAGCTTTGTAAGAGGGAAAATAAAAAGGAAAAAAAAGACAGGTTGGCTCACCTAGCTCCTGTGGAGAGGTGCACAAAACCAACACTATATGGTGAGATATGGCTCATTAAGAGCCTGATACTCTCCATGGAAAATAATTGTCAGGGACTACTTTTATTTTGTTCTCCACTTTTGCGTGTTCCCAGCAGGGCAGTGAACAGACAGGGAGTGCAGAGCAACGTCTGAGCCTATAGCAGCTCAGAGCCTGTTTCCACCCCAGTGTTAACTGGGTGCTGGAGACAATGACTTGGAGGCTCAGGGGGCCCATCAAGTCAGCACTCAGACTCTACCCGGGTTAAAACTGACCCTTTTCCATTTTCATGTAAACACAGCTCCCTGAACTTCATTGCCTGTGTGTCATCCCTCCGCTGAAACCTTAAAGTTCATCTGAGTGCACAAGTTGGATTTTTTTCCTATTAAAATGTTGATAGCTTTCAACTTTCCAGGGCTTTTGTAGAAACATTCACAATAGAAATGAGTGTGCCTAGCCATTAAACTTCACTAAATAATGGGAGTTAATTCCTGCAGTTTAACGGCTTACTCTTGGTTCTCCCACACATGATCTCTCATTGCTCCAGTCCCTAAAACTCTCCTAGCTCAAATTCAGATCTCATTCAGCATGCTTCTCCCTGGATAGACAGGAGTCCCAAAGCAAGAGCAAAGAATGGCATGCTGCACATCCAGAGCTCAGCTTGCGTCACATCCAAATCTCAGTTTAGTTTGCAGTCACCAAAGAATGAATAGATGGGCCATGCATCATTAGCCAAGGGCTGCTGAGATGTTTGTTCTTCAGTACTAGCCAGGAACATGTATTTCTAAGGTAGTAAGTCCCTTGTGAAAAGACACTGCTGGTAACTCTTTTTTGTTTAATCTGCTGGGATGCTAGTCTGAGCCCCTTGGTGTATTATTGTGATGTCATTCCAGAGTTACAAATCTGTATGCTGTTCTGCCAAGGAAATGTTTTTCCAAATATGCTGAAAGCTGCCAACTAGCTGTTTGTGCAGCTTAGTAAATTCTAGGTAATTTTCTTCTTAGAAAAGTGGAAAGAGAGTAGGGGAAAACAATAGCAAAAAATAATTTACAATTCCCCAGAAATTACCTAGAATCATCCCTTAGGAAGAGCATCAGTGGAGGCATCAGGGGATGTTCCTCCTGCCTGCAAAGCTGTTCACATATCACCACTTCCCCGTGATGTTTCCACCCTTTGCCCCAACCTCTGCAGCCTCTCTCTCTGCTCACTGTTTCCCTTCATCCCCCAGTCACGTCTCCCTGCAGGCAGGCTGCACTTTCCAAGGAGCAGGCTGCTCCTCTCCAACACCTTGCCCTGCTGCCACCCTAAGAGCAGCCAGCCAGAGAGATGCGCTTCCAGCCTGCTAGTGGCTGGATGGGCACAGGAGCGGGCAGGCAGACTGCCAGACCATCTCAGGGGAGCATCGGGAAAGAACAGCCTTTCCTGGGGGCAGGCTTTTCCCAGCCGAGGATTCATCCGGCCAGATCGAGGCGGTTGGCCAGCATTTCCCAAGGCGAAAGCTGCGGTGCCTTGAGGAGCCAGGAAGTCAGACACTGAAATGTCAGCATCTGTGTCTTCTCCCTGGTGCATGTCGGCACAGAGGACAGAAAGGCTGTTTTCCTCCCCGTGGTGTCCTTGCCGGGGGACGAGAGCCAGGTGGGAGCTGGTGTAAGGTTTGGCGACGACGGCTGCAGCGCTCAGGCCTCCAGAGTCACCTCTGTCTCCAAGGGTGCGGGCTTAGCCCCGATTTGGGAGGAGCAGGGTGCTGGTGGGGTGAGCCTGGGCACCCAGGACTGTCTTTGGTCAGAGGGAGCAAAGCAGCCAGACTGCGGCTATCTTTGGCATGGGCAGTGCACCTCTTCTTTCCTCAAATACGTCCCACCAGCAGGGCACACCGTTTGCCTCTTGGCTTCCAAAAGTACACTGAGTCCCCCCACAATGTCATCCTCACCATCCCACTATTGCCGGGTCATCCTGGAATGAAAAGATTTGAAAGACAAAGGAATCCAGCCAAAGCTGTGGCTGAGCAGAGAGGGTGAGTGAGTAAGAAAGTTTAAGCAAAATCAAAAATAAAAGCCCTTCTCAATTTTCATACAACCATGTTGACATATAAAAGCTAAGCGACAGTTTATTTAAAGCAACTCTGTTACCTATTAAATTGCAAAAGACCAAGTCCTTTGGTATTCATGAAGAAGAATTCATTAATTCCATAACAGTTAACTTAAAAAATGCAGCAATATGCTGAATGCTGATTATTGAGCCATGTAAAAATGGACAAAAAGAAAAAAATCAGAGCAGTATTTTATTTTGTGGCTTTCATTTCCGGTTGATTGTATTACTCCAGCAGACGCAGTGCTAACCACTGTAACCCTAAACTGGTCTCACAAATGGCATTTCTCTGGATCCAAAGCCCCTATCCCTCGCTGCAGCTTGCCCACAGCACTGCAAAAGTGCACACTTGGCTGTCAAGAAAGGCTTGCAAGAGCTGAGGATAGGAAAAAAAAAAGAGGTAGGAGTGGGAGCACCAGGCTCAAAGTTAAAGGATGCGTTTGTAATGTATCAGTGGTGGTGTGCTGGATTATTCACGCTTCTGCTCCACAACTTGAAATTGAGGGTGGTAAAAACAAGATGTTCAAAACCCATCTAGATGATTTCTCAGGGGGTGCTGTATAAATGCGATAACCATCACCAGTGAGAATAAAGCAAACAGCAGGAAAAAAGTAAGCAGCCTGGTCTTTGGTGAATTCACTCTGAGTCTTACATGTCAGGAATCATTGTACTTATCATCTGAAATCCGACTCCCAGCCCTATCCTGGCTCTCCATCAGCCCTCGGTCCACAGTGAGCAAACTTCTTCTGAAGGATTGTCGGTTTGTAGCCAGCGCAGGCAACGTGTCTCTGTCAGGAACAGTAATGCATGTCGACAAGTGCACATTAATTTTAGATTATTCATCCTGACAAGGCTGTTGATTTGGAGGTTTGCTGCAACTGTTGGTTTAAACAGGCACAGAAGGAAGCTGGAGGCATGAACAAAACCCAAAAGGGGACTTCTGGGAGGGGAGCTAATATCCTGATGAAAAGTCTTCCTAAATTTGTCTAGAGCTCAGCTTTGAGCTCGGAAAGCTAAAGTGAAATAGAGATGTATTTCAAGGCCTAGCAGCACAGGAGAGGTAACCATGGCAATTAACCTATTCAGTCTGAGACAGGAAGAAGCAGGATCAAGTTCCTTCACTCCTTTTATGCAGAAAATGCTTCACATGCTACAAAGGATGAAGGAAAGGTTGTCAGAAAATGAATGAAGGATATTAAAGAAAATTCACGCAGAGGGAGGTGGTCTTGTGCTCCAGAGCTGCTGGGGAGTTGTCCAACGGAGCCAGTCCTCACAGGCAGGGCTGACAAAAATGCTGCATTAGATTTTACCCGCAATAAAGTTAATGATAACCCCCCTCCCCACTTGAAAGAATAAAGGATATTGCTTTACATCACCAAGATGAGCTCTGTTTGGGACTTCTCTCAGAGAAGCATATGGAGAGATACAGCTCACCAGCGTGTGCTTCAGAAGGGCCTTTGTCTCAGAAAGAAACAGTGGAGTGCTCTGGAGGAGTTTTCTTTAGCATGTGTGAAGCATCTGCATCTGCTCTCTGTGGTGTAAAACAGGTGTGTAGTTGTCCCGCTGCCCTCTGGGCTCCCTGAGCTCCTGTGCACCCAGGGCCATGCAGCCCTTCCATGAGTTGCTCTTGTGTCAGGTGATGTAAATGCATTCATGAGACTTTGGGAACAACTTCATGGATCATCCATTTTCATGGGTCACAGGTCATTTAAACAAAAAAAAAGACTAACAAGCAGTTGATAAAATTATTTGGTTCCTGTTCCCACTCCTTAATATTAATAAATCTCTCTGTGATCCTAAACCAAATAAAAATGAGTAAACTCCAGTCAGCCTATTCAAGGGACATGTAACATGTCACAGAGTAAAACTGCACCATTCTTAGGACTGAGAGGAGAATCTACAGAAGTGAAGAGTAGTGAAAAATACTGTATATTCAGGTTCTAATATTTGTTATGTAAAATATTCAGACAAATACCTAAAATACAGATAGGAGTGATAGAATGGGTGTGCCTTGCTCTTAGAGTGGGGAATTCCACAGTTGTGGGGCAGGAGGCTGACCCTGTACCTCCTACTGACAAATATCATTGTTTTCTTTTCTCTGAAGACTGCATTTTTGATGTGCATTGCACAAATACAGGGAGCACTTCATTAGCATTATCTTTTGATAATCACAGCTTAATGGTCTTCAAATTCACATTGTCAGACAATAGTTCTAGTCATGCATAAAATTTTCTATTATTAAAATAAAATTCTGGTAAAAAAATAACTTCTTTGAGATCCACAGAGAGAATGCAAAGAACTAAAACTGCCATCCTCTTTGAAACTTCAACAGCAAGCAGACTCCATTGCAGAGGTCCTTCTCCTCAAGGAGTGAATGATTTGGCCCATAGACTGTTAGTATTTGCAGTAATAATTATTTTGGTGAATATGGACCTGAGCATTCCAGACCTGCAATGCTTCAGACCCTTGATTCACTCCTCCTTACAAAAATGCTGCCTTCTTGTACCTAGGGCAAGCAGAGATGTTGTGATGGTGTATGGGCTTTGCTGCTGAGTTTAGTAGAAGTCAGTTCTCTGAAGTCTAACAGAGATGATAAGCAGGTCTCAGGAGACCTGATGAGCACCGAAACTTGCCACATTGAGGGTTTGGTGCTGTTAGCTCATGTTACAGGGTGTTTTCCAGAGACTGTGTTGCTGCCCATTGAGCATACTCCTTACCTGGAACATCTATTTAAGCTCTGCTGTTCTCTACAGCAGGAACAGCACTGGGCAGTGATGTGGAGAAAGGGGAAGTTTCAGAGGTGAAATGGTTAAGCAATAGTCATCTCCCTCTGGCTGTGGAATTAACACTGGAGACAGAATGTAAAGAGCAGCACACAGAGCAAGGTGGGTGCAGCTTTCCCAACAGAGGATGAGCAGCCCAAGTGAGTAATTGACTAAATAGCATGAAATCTGGCAATATTCAGTCATCTGAATTCAGGTGAAAAATGTGGGCTGCGCTACTGAACCTGCTGCTGCTTCTAGCAGCAGCACTAAGCTGGCAAGCCATAAGACTCATTCCCTCCTGCCAGCCTTACCAGCCTTCTGCAGCTGGATGGGACCAAGGCAGGGGACCCTAATTTAGCCTGACTTCTTAACTAAGGAAATTGCTTATGGTAGCATGTAAGTTTTTTGGTTTGTTTTTTTATTTTTGCCTGAGCACATTTGCCCTACTGCCTTTATTTTCCTTTTACCTGCAGAACTTTCTACCCTACTGTTGCTTCCCTCTTCTCCTCCTCCCCACGTGCCCCCGAGTGCATCCTGCACACACAGGTATAGCCAAAGGACGACCAAGACCATGCCATGACCTGTAGTTTATTCTTACTTGGAAAGCAGGGTGCAAACATGCAATTTCCCCTCATTCTGCAGCAGGCTGTGAAGAGGTTGATGTGGTGTCCTTGATTACATGAAGAAAGCCAATCATTTACTGCTAACCCATCAAAAGATTGTGGCTTATGAGTACAAGGGATTGACTCTTACTGAGTAGAAGGGTGAGGTTTGTGGGCCCTTCCTTCACTCCTTTGGGCAGTTAAAAGTTACAAAAACAAAGTAGAGCTGCAAATGGAAGAGGATTTTGTAAGGTGGCCCTTGAAATCAGGTAAACTCTGAGTAAAATCTGAGTAAGAAACTCCTCACCCATTACCATTCAGTACTCTCAAATGCCTTGCTCACTCTTTTACATACCAATTCTTAGTGGATTTTTCTTTTTCCTTTAACCGTAGCTGTTTCACTAAGATTAAATAACAAACTGCAGGATTTTCTAATATTTGAACGTGTTGTAATTTTAGTGGTCATCCTTAATCTTTTTTCCCTAGCACAGCTTTTTCTCTCATCAGCTTAGTATTTAAACTGGATTCATTTTTAATGCCTTAATATGCAAACACATTTATGTCAAAATTGATTCAATATTTAAACTTGTTCGGTTTCAAATACATTTTATGCTTCAGCTGTTTCAACTTGTAGATTATTTCAAACGTGGAATTGATTCCAAAATTAAGCAGGTTTAAATGTTCAGTCAATTTATTTTAAACTATGTGTATGTTTTAGAGACCTACATTGAGAAATGCTAATTTTTTTTTTTTATGGTGCTTTCGCAGTTTGCAGTGTGTCAGCAGTTTAAAAGTAAGTCTCTGCACATACAACTGCTCCCTAAAGTTCAACCAAGTCTACTGCATGACTTAGAAAATGGCAAACGATTAGCCTATGCTGAATATAGTATATAGAACCAGCCAAGCCCTGAAACATACTTTTTTCTGTCTTCAAAAATGATAGGTGAAAATTAGGGTGAAAATCTATCTATCTGCCTGTCTGTATCTTTAAATATACAAAATAATGCTTTTCCAAAATATGCCATTTCCAGACGTAACTGTGAATCTAGGCTGTATCTGTAGAACTGCTTGGCTGGACAGAAATGGGATGTGGTAGTGTGTTAGCTAAAAGGGAAGGAGGTCTGCAACTGATGCCCACTAAGAGGATCCCAGCAATCTCAGTCAATTCTCTCCTCCATGTGATAGCCTGCATTCTCTGAACCCTGCGAAAGATACTGGATATTTCAGGCAGCAGCATCTTTGCTCTGCATCCCAGCACTGTTGCTCCACTGTGTGAAACAGACAAATATTACTTTGACTGGAAATTGAAGGCAGATTCCCATATTCTCAGGTGAGTATCCTAATTGCAGAGCTATAAAGTCCTTCTCCTTTCTCTTTTATTCTCATGGATGCTTAATTATTTATGCAAAGTGGCATAAAATAAGCATGAGAGATAAAAAGCAATGCATAACCAAATTTCTTATGACCCTCTGGCTTTGGAAGTCCAGTCCGAGACACCTCTTCTCTCCTTATTTTAAAGCAGAGATTTGAAGCCTGTTTTCCTACTTCTTCAATTACATGTAGAATGCGCCAAAGCTTACTATTAAAGCTTTAATTTTTTTTATTACTTTTTTTTCTTCCAAAAACTTCACAAAGCACTGAAATCTCTCTTCAGTGAAAGTGAAAAGAATGGGAGGAGGAAGAGTGAAATGGGGATGCTTTTATTCATCTTTGTCCATTTCAGTGGTAAGGAGCAGAAAAACAAATGTGGTTTGAAGTAGTTCTCTTTTGTTTTGTTTTGGCTGTTGAAAAAACCCTCTCAGGAAGACTTAATGTTTTGCAGCGGCTTTTTTGTATCATAGTAGAACAAAACCTCCAGTTTTAGAGCTGGCATGACCTTCTTTGTAACCTTAGAGAAAAGGCATTGAATGGTTGCAAACACCTTTGCAACTGGATGCACAGGTGATGTGTTTTTATTGTAGATGGGGAAAGTCTTTGGTTTCATTGTCCGGATAGAGGCAGAAGTGCTCTGCTGCTGTTATTATTGATCTGGTATTTTTAATGAGTATTAAAAGAAAAAAGGTTAAGTTATTGTCAGACAATTGCTTGCAATGTTGTTGATGCTTTGTAGTAGAACCTCTCCTTGCAGCAGTTATTTCCTGTCCTTCAGAGAGTGCTAATTTTGCACTGGTAATGTTGTTAATGCATTGCAATCTAAAGAAAAAAAAGGCTCACGTAAATTTCTTCTCAGGTTGGTTATAATGTGTGAAAATAGGTATTAGTTAGTTTGGGCTATTTTCAAGATTCCTATAATTTAAAAATTGTTTTGTTCTTCAAAATGAAATGTTGTGTAACATTGGTTAATTATGTAGATGAACTCTTTGGTTATTCTCTTCAAATTAAAATTTCTAAGTTGGAAACATCTGAGTGTTGGCTAGAGCACACATATTAGCTGCTTTCATTTCAGAACCATTAAATGCACACAGAAGTATCATCACTTCACGTTAAGAACTGATAGGCTATATATACCTGCCAACACTATCTGTAAAAAAACAAGTAGGTTTAACATCTGCATAAGCTCAGGTTTACAATATCTGACACATTTTATTTAAAGTTGTACTTTAACAAAACCGTAGGTAACAAAAGATGATTGCATGGGTTTATCAAGAGTTTAGGGAGTTTCAGAAGGCACTGCTCACAGACACATGTAGACACAGACCCGCACACTCCTACAGAATGAGTAAGTTACTACGTCATATTTGCATATTTATTTCTATCAGTTTGCAAATTATGATCAGTTTAGGGACTGTTGACTGGTTTTTGTCCTATGAGGGACAGCAGCTGTATGCCAATGAAAATACTCAGGTGCTCAGCAGTAGCAGAATCAGGTCTGAGAGTGAGAAATGCAGCCAGTCAGCATCTGAGCAGATGATAAAAGCAGCCTGAGGTTGCATCTATCCTAGTTAATTAAACATGCCCAGGACTGCTGTCTGAGACCAGTAGGCATGAAACATTCCATGAGACTGGGGACTATTCTGACAGTCTTGAAAGACAGATTACCACTATCCACTGCACAGGCACCATTATTTAATTTACTAAAGGTTAACGTAGCCTACAGTTCAAATCCAGAGCTAACTTTCTCAGGGCATACTCAAAACTCCAATGGTAGCACAGGCTGCATGTTTTCAGAATCTATAGAAAGGCTCTTGGATTAGTAGCTACTGTTCCCATGCAGCTCTCTTCCCACTGGATGCAGCAGTGCAGCCTCTGCATGCATCTGTGCTGTGCTCAGAGTTCCTGCACTGCACCATCCTGCACCCAACTTCGTGCATCATCACACAGGAGCAGCTCAGATCATCCAGACTGCAGGCATGGCCTTATTTTTGAGTTTCAGTTCCCTGTGCTGGAGGCTGATGGGGAGTTGGCTTTACAGCATCAAAGGCAGGCCTCCCAGGTGAAGCCAGAAAAGCAAGAAGAGTGTGGTCCAGAAATGGGTGAATAGGCTGGACTTCTAAAGACAGGATCTCCATCCCTCTGGAAGAACATGCAACCACTGGGAGCTCTGCCTGGGACCTGTGAGGAGGAGTAGCCTTCCTGCCATGTCCAAAGCCTGCTTTGCAGGAGAAAAGGACAGTGATACTCAGTCTGCCAGTGAGAAAACATAACTTGGGTGTAGTCTGAAGGGAGATGGGGAAAATTATCTGGGTGTGAGTACAGGGAGAAATTTGGCTTGGAAATAGCCCGTATGCTTCCTGGGACACAGAGTGGCATGAAGGGAAGAACAGCTGAATTCTGTGCTGGTTTCAGTGGGTTTAGGGGTGTTAGCACAACCTTGTCACTTCAGAACATTATACAGTTAAATACATCTATGGCTTTGACAGAGAAATCTCAATCTGCTTAATACCATGGTAAACAACTAGCTTAAAAATCTATCATCCTTTATTAAAGATTCTGAATAAGAAAAGAAGAAGATTAATGCCTCTGACATGTAAACAGTGAAGTAACTTCTTTTTAGTAATATGCCATATTTCCTTAGACTTTAGCTGTAGAGAGACCATTTGGAAACCATTTGACTGATATTAGAGATTATAGTAATTGCTCTTGTTAAAGAAAAGATAAAATGTCATCTGAGCTGGGTTGCAGCTCGTTTGTCTCGTCTTGGTTCCCTGAAAGACAAAATGTGCACCAAATAAAGAGCAAAGAGCATCAAAGACAGAAAAATTGGGCTTTAGACTCTGAGACTGGCTCTAACTTGCATCAGTGCTCTTAGAGAACAGCAGGGACCACATCTAGTCTTCTTAGCCCATTCAGTCTTTGTACTGGTGTTGGGCTGACATGCTGGTAGCTCCCTTTTTGATGGTATGCTCAATGTAGCAACAAAAGCTGCCACCTTAGTCAAGCAGATCAGATTCACACAAAAAAGACACAGACACATCAAAAAGCACACAAATGTATATAAGAACATCCAAACCACATACTAAGAAAAAAAAATGGCATGGAAAAAGAACAAATGGCATAGAAAAGGAACAAATAGGGATAGAGATGGACAACAAAGAGATGGCATAGAAAGAAATGAGAGAACTAGGCATTCATCCATTGCACAATAGATCTTGGCCAGAAGTAATTCTGAGGCAGAAAAACTGCTGATGCCCTCTAGATCTCCCTGTTGCTTGCTTTTTCAATCTTAGCATTTTCCAGGAACAGGGAAAATAAAGTCCCACAGTGTTAGGGTGCATTGTATGATCAGAGGAGGTGTCCCCATCACAGACACTACTATCTGCTTACTTGTATTGTACTCACTACACTTTCTTCGAATCAGCTTGCCTAATAGAGCTCTCCCAGTGGAAATGGTAGGTGGAGTAGCATGTCCACTCTCTATTTTGGTAGCTTATTTCTCAGCACTTTGGTTCAATGCCCTTGATTTCTCAAGGTCTTACACTCTTGTGCCTGCTGCTCAGAGTTCAGCAGACTTGCTGGCCTTACCAGTCAGACACCTTGTGTCTCCATGACTTTTGCTGACTCTTGTGATAAATGTTGTGCAAAAGGCTGAACTGGATTCATGTCACCTTAGGGAGGGGGGAAAAAGTCGTTTCTTGCTCTATTACTATACAAAACACCATAAAGGGAAGAAAAACAGCCCTACCAGATCTGAATATTCAGAAGTTGCAGTCCAACATGCACATAGTCATAATAGGTCTATAGAGGCTTAGAAGGAGCAGGCAGTGATACAGGAATCTGTTCTAAACTGTAGTTTGATGCATGGGTTATCAAATAAATAAAATTAATACTTGCATACTTCTAGTACTCAAAGCTCTGGGAGCTCTGAGTCCATCTGCTCTCTTTATGGGTTATGTGCATTAATATAATATCCAAAAGGCAGATCAGCTGCAACACTATGTCCTGTATTTCTCCAATGAAACTACTGTGACCCAGAAGATCTCAAAGAATTAGACTGAGATGAGCATGGGAAAGCTGGCTGTCCTAACTTGTAATATATATTTATTAAATGCACAATGCATTAGGTGACACAGACTGCTATTTCATTAACTACACATTTTGAAGAGAGATTTTTCTTTGTCTTTTAAATAGAACTTGTAAGAATAGAAAATATCATTACATCAAAGAAAATATTCATATAACCCAAAAGATCTGACATAAGCCCTCAAATGCCAGGCAACCCATAGATAATATTAGAATTCTGTGTCTACCTCTAACTGTAATGCAAATCAGTAAAAAGTTCGAACAAAATGTCATCTTTTATGCTATAACTCTGTGACAGGAAGACCTGAAGGCAGGCAGAGTGAGTATGCCCAGCTGATCACTTTTCACAATGGTAATGCTGTCATTTTTTAAATGCCCTGATTTGTTACCTCATAAGGCAGGGTTTGATACCCCTCAGAGACATAACTGTGCTCTAAGGAAGCTTGAGATTCACTTTCTCCCTGAAGATGCCCTTACAATGTTCTGCCTGGGGGAGCCTTCCTCACCTCCTTGATGTTATCAAACCCCCCTGTCACTATTACTTTTGCTGATGGGGTCAGTTTTGTACTTCTTACATTGCCAGTCAGCTCCTCTAGCAAGGGTATGGGGCTGGCATTGAGTTTAGGGTGCAGACATGTCTTCTCAGCCTCTGTCTGCATATTAGGAGTCGAGACTGTACTCATGCAAGCAATCCACTTTGGAGCAGAAGTGCAGCACTGAAACAAAAATGCAAATTATCATCATGCACCACATAGTGGTTGAAAAATCCACACAGTTCTTAAAAGACAGGGCACAAGGATAAGAAATACAAGGGTCCCATTCATACATCGTGGACAAGCAGAACAGAGCATACTTTGCATGTTGTTCTGTATTTCTTTATATAATTAGATTAAATTTTACTAGAGAAAAGAATGATCTTGAATTCAGTTTTTTGCTATGCTTTTAAAATGGAAGAACACATGCCACCTGTAATAGAAATTCTAATAAGCTAAATATAGGTTATCAAATTTTTTTCTAACCATCAGATTTTATGGCTTGAGACTTAAGTAATGAAGAAGGATCAATACAGACAAAGAAATCAATATGCCTTGCATGCACTGTTTCCCAAGTTCAGAACAAACTTGCAGAACTGTCTGTAATTCCTCCACTGAAGCCATATATTTTGAAATCTGTGGAAAATCAGCCATGCAAAAAATGTTCTGAAAACAAATATAAAATCTTCCCTCCCTGCCCCCAAAAAACCCAAAAATACCCATGCATTTTCTTCCCTTGCTTCAGTCAGAGAAAAAGAGATTTTCATATGCTGCTCAGCAGAGATGATTCAGGGACCAGTGATGAAAATTACTACAGACACAAAAAGACTTCCATATGAAAAGATAGTGAAAGTCTTGAACCTCCTTAGCCTGGAGATTAAATAAATAACATGGAGCATGATAGAGGTACACTAAGTAATGAATAATGTAGAGGAGGCAACTTGGGAACTCCTAATTATCTTTCTTTATAACTCATAACTAACTGCTAAGATGGGATATATTTTTACCCAAAAGCACAGTTAAATATGAAATTCACTACCACTAGCTATCGCGGAGGCAAATTGTCTGGTAAAAATGTTAAAAGGGTAGAAAAGTTTATGTACATTGAGAATGTCTGTTGTTACCCTGGGTCAGCTTAAAAAGACAATGTGTCAAAAAGCCATATTCTTCCAAGAAGAAGCTAAATAATAACATGTTTTTGACATCTAGTTTGTTCCGTTATTGTGTTGCATAGTTTTTGCACATCCTTTGAAACCTCCATGGCCAACCACAGGCAGAGGTGGGAGCCTGGGGCAGGGGTGTCAGTGCTCTGCACTGGCCTAGCAGCATTTGTACAGCTCCAAAATGGAATTAAGCAGGGCTGCAGGGTCAAGAGGCCACTCCTGCCTGAACACAGGATCAATTATACCTCCAGTTTGGCCTGGATTTAAACATGGTTGGGAATGGGGGTGGAAGAGCCTCCCCATGCTACCTCCTGCAGTGCCTGATGAGCCTTGTCCTTGCAAGGTCACACCTGGTTTGATCCTCCCTTGCGGGCAGGGAAGACTTCTGTGTCAGGCATCCACCGTGGGCACGGACAGTGAGCTTTGCCTCTCTGCTTCACAGCATACTTTCATGTGTTCCATGACTGTTGTGATGTTGCCTCCTTAGTACTTTCTTCTCTGGCTAATTAACTGCAGACTTTCCTCTGAAGTCACATTTTCCAGACCTCTGATCTGCCTCGGTGCTTACCTCTGCCCTCCCTCCAGCTGAGCCACACACTGGTTGAGGCACAGTGCCCAAATCTGAATGCAGCCCCCCATTGAAGCCTCTTCAGTGCCAAGTGCAATCAGAAGAGCTGTTTCAGACGTCTTGCTTTTTTCCTATTCATACATCCCACCATGGTGTTTCCTTTTCTTGTACCTGCAGGACATTTTTGAATCTTGTTTGGTGTGTGTGATCCATTACAACCTCCAAGTTTTTCCCGTAGAACTGCAAGTTGCAAATTATTTCCCCCAAGACATGTACAGTTGATTAACCCCAATAAAGTGTGCACCTTACTTTTCCTCTCTTAAATTATGTTCAATGTAAAATAAGAAATGGGATGCCCATTTTGAATGACTGAATTTTGTAATATACCACATGATCAGGATAATATAAAGAGGATAATGGGAAAGAGCTCTTGTTATTCATTTGTTAAGTGTAATTTAGCTTTCATTATTTCTTACAATAGCAAATCATCTAGTTGTAACATCCCGTGCTGAAGTCTGAATTCTCTATGACTGAGAACTGCATGACAACATGTAGCAGTATTAAAAAATTTGGTTGTGTGTGGATTTGCAAAACAGAAACCCTTCTGCAGTTTTCACAGAATTCAACAATAGTCTTGTGGAAATGTGTGATCTGACTAGTTAACTTCCCTCAGGAGCTGATGACTATTGATCTTCTAGGAAAGATAAAATACAGAAATGTATCAAATCATTAAGTGCGTGTTTTTACCCAGATAGGAGCTAAGGTTGAGTCACTGGTATTGCAGTGCTATATATACAACAATAAATGGAAATTCTCAGATATGTTAATCTCATTTAGATGCTGACATTAAAAAACAAATACTCAAAACATAATGAAGCAACTGTGGAGAGAATAATTTTGTAATTATTAGTTTAATATCTAGAACTAAAATTTTCAAAAGTTAGACCATTCATTTATTTTTTTATAAATTCTGAATTTGATTCTTATTGCTAATTTTATAGAGAGAACTTTTCAAATATTTGTAAAGAAAAGATGCTAAATTGCACCTCTGCTTTCCAAATGACAAAATGGTGAAAGCCATGAGAAGTATGAGACGTTCTCAGGTAAATACATGGGCAAAATTTCTGGTATAGCCGTGGCTGTAGTCACATTAAACTGCCTATGTAATGAACTCTGATTTTCCTTTTTATATGGAAGCTTTTATACTGACATGCTGGCAGGACAGCTGTTCACATAGGCTTTTGTAGCCTGTGAGAGTTACAGCTCTCCAACACTGATGAACTATAGAATCCATTCAGTCAGAAAAGACCTCTAAGATCATCAGGTCAAAGCATTAACCCAGCACTGCCAAGTCCACTACTGAACCATTTCTCTAAGGGCCACATCTGCACGTCTTTTCAATACCTCCAGGGATGGTCATTCCACCACATCCCTGGGCAGCCTGCTCCAGTGTTTGACAGCACTTTCCATGAAGATATTTTTCCTAATATCCAATCCAAACTTCCCCTGGTGCAGCTCGAGGCCATTTCATCTTGTCCTGTCACTTGTTACCTCCAAGAGGCTGATCCCCACCTGGCTACACTCTCCTTTCAGGCAGCTGTAGAGAGTGATAAGGTCTCCCCTGAGCTTCCTCTTCTCCAGGCTAAACAGCTCCAGCTGTCTCAGCTGCTCCTCATAAAACCCTAGTGTACAGGGGTACAATCACTGCTCTGGTCCTGCTGGCCCCACTATTTTTGATACAAGCCAGGATGCCATTGGCTTTCTTGGCCACCTGGGCACATGCTGGCTCATGTTCAGGCAGCTGTTGACAAGTCGAAGAGACAAGCCCAAAGATAAGCCACACATGCAATGACACTCAGTACTAATCAGCCTAGCTAGCCTGGTAATTAGTTCCCAGAACCCCTTCAAAAGTCCCAGATGCACATCTTTGCCTCGACACCTTTTGCTCTCTCATCAGATCTGATCATTTTCTGGCTCCATCCTGAAAGAAATTTCAGGAGCTGCTGCTTCCCACCTCCTGCCTCCCACCATGGGTATGGGTGAAGCAGCTGGAGCTGGAGCTATTTCTTAGCCAAGAAAAGACAGTAAGCAAACCTCTCTTGACTTGGATTAGTTTATTCTTCCCAGAAGAAAACTGGAGAGACAAAGAGGAGTACTTTCTGAGCCATTCCCTCATTCATCTGCTCTTCCAAACGTACATGTAGCATCCTCAGTGTATGCACATGGCTACATTCTGTTTCATTTTTAAATCTGGGGAAGTTTTTTATCAGGTCTCAAAATGTGAGCCCATACTTGGCAGGATACGTTACTGCTTCCATTCATAGCTAGGGATAGTACTCAGCAATGGAGGTGAAGGGGTGTGACTAGAAAAAAATGTTTGTTTTTTGCTTTATTCTCAGTTTCTGCTAATCTAGTGGCATTGATCTGCTGCTATTAATAAAAGCAATTGTTTACCTCCCTCATCTGCAGACTCCTAACATCCTTGCAAACACAACAGTGCTGTTTGCTTTATTTTCTATGAATGCATTTTCCCTCTCCCTACTCCCACTCACGTACAGACAAAGGCTATTAACATACCACAGCTATCTCATCACAATCAGGACCTTGCAATTTGATTTTACTTAATGGGTCTTTAAGCACAGGAAAGTGTTATTATTTATTCAAAATTAGTCAAGCCTCTTGGTTTGAATGTAAAGGTTCTTTCTAATTCTGCAATTCTTTCTTCATTTATTTAAGGTTTCAGAGAAGAATAATAAAACAAAAGTAACCTTTACTTTCCGTTGTACTTAAAGCAATTTAAACAGTTCACAAAACACAAATCCCTGCAAAACTAGTCCTGGCATATTATTTAATCAGACTTTGGGCCTCTACTTAAAATATCTTGATTTGAAGGACTAGAGAGACCTTCAGAAGTAATCCATCTTGGCTGTTTAAGAGTCAAATTCCCCTCTAGGTGGAAAAAGATCGGCACATGCCAGGCCTGAAATATCAACTTTGGGTACACAGCGCAGGAGCCTCTCTCTGGAGACTCCACTTCTCTGGTCTCCAGTTACCCAAGCTGTTGACAAGCTTTAGGTGTATTTATCTTCAGAGCCTTCATAGAAATGGATGATGCCCTAACTCCCATTTTCTTCTTTCATAGAAGGAAAGTAGCAAATACTAGCCATGAGCAACATGAAGACAATGAATGCGTGGCAATGGAAGGGAATGGACACCAATTGCTCACTATGCACTTTCCTTTTTAATTCCCAGAAGCTATCATGGAAAGAACTGGGCAACATATTTTAATTTGCAGGTCCCTTAAAATCCTTCATGGCCTTGTGTATAAGGAAAGGGCTTGTGAACCTGGAGGTAGGTTCCTGAATTATCATTCCAAGAGGTTGATAGTCCTCTGTCAGGGATTCCTTGTCTCTAGGAGAAAAGCATCTAATAAGGCATTCAACAGCCTAAAGACAGGGGAGGAGGGGGATTTTGTTCCATTTGTACGTAACTTTACTGTGAAAAATTACCACATAAGAAGAGCATCTTTTTGCTTAGGGGGTCTAACAAAACTCTGAGTTTCTTCTGTTGCTTTTCCCTTTATTTTGTCCTGCAGACTTGATGCACACAGGCAGATAGGAGCTGAGGCTTCTATTCTATCATAAGCATCATCCTCAGAAGTGTTTACAGAGAGCTAATTAGTCGCAGCCTGACTAATTGCAGTGAGGCCAACAGAACTGCACGAGGTCCAGCAGCAGTGCAGTTTTGCCAATTAGCCATTCATGCTTGGTGGCTGTGTAAAAGACTTCACTGGTCCAGGTGTACATATGGTTTGCAAGGTTTGCAGTCAGGAAACAAATATCCACTTTACCCTCAGGCTGAATGTAAGTTATGCAGAAAATGACACATGAAATAATATATATAGACATGCATGATGTGGTTTTTGCTGTAGCAGAACTTCCTAGGAGAACACTGCATTTTAACACTCCCAATTATCCTGTGGGATATAGAGGTCGTGGAGGTCTTCACGTGTAGATGTCTTTTTACTTTTTTTTCTGAATTTAATCATGGAATTATATCTACTGCAACATATGTTGACTTAATGTTTAATTCACTAGGTCCCCAGGGAAATCTGCAGGTTCTACAAAAGCTATGAAAATCTGACTGTTGTTGCAGGCACCCCATTGTCAGGCCCACCTCAACACCTCTCCACAGCTAAGATCTTCTGTTAGAGAAAAACAGTATTAGGCCTCAGCTGTGGTGTGACTGTTGACCTGTTTAAAGCTCCTCACTTCTGCAGTTCAGAGTGATATTAAAATATGCAATACCTAGTAACTGAGACTAGAGCTAAGGGCAGATCTGTAAAGCACAGGCAACTGGAGAATGGCAGTAATGAGTCCCCCTGCTGCCCTGAAACAGGAATGTCCAGTGGTGGCACAGGCACTGCAGGAGGGAAAAAAGGGAGGGAAAAGAGAGCTTTTCTGGCAAAAATAAACTAATGTATTTCAGTCAGAAGGACCTGCCACTTCCAGCCAAAGCTGAGGAGCAGAAGTCGTACTTGGCATCCCCTGTCCTTGCTGTGGGATGTGTGCCAGAATGGTCCCTGGCACCTGCCCATTGCAGCAGCTCAGCCCAGGATGGATGTGGCTGTGCCTGCACCTTCAGCCCCTTCTGGGCATTCACCTGGGTCCTGGAGGAGTCACAGGGTACCCCAAGTACAGGGTACCCTCTACAGTGCTGAATTTGCACACCTGGGTCGGAAGAAAAACAGCCCCAAGATGCTGGGGAAAAAGGGAGGCTGCTAAAAAGACCCAGACCAACAGAGAGGCAGACAGAGGAGAAAGAGGAACGGCGAGCAAAACAAATCAGAAGGAGAGGAGAAATAAAGACAAAGAAATTGGTCACTGGCTATCCCGTATCTATTTCTCATTTTGCCAGTGCCTCCTTGCATCTGCAGTCTACTGGAACTCATTTACAGCTATGTCCCTTCCCAGATTCACCAGAACTAGACCTCTCTGAGGCTGAAGCACTCTGTAAGACCTCAAAATATAATGAATGAGTGGAGTGTTTCCCATTGCCATTTTGCTTAAAAAAACACCTACGATGCCTTCTGTCTTGTGACAGTCATTCCTTCCTCAGTTGTCTACTTTGAGTTCTTTTCTCACCCACTTCTGTTCCTCTTTCTGATTCTTTTACTTGATATTTTTGGTAGAAAAGCCATGAAAAGGAAAGGCAAAAAATATAGTGTTGTTCAACCATTGCCAAAAGCTGGAGCCACTTCACAGAGACAGAGTGATCTAGGATTTACTCTGTAATCCCAAACGTGAAACCTGAAACAGGTCATTGTAGGGCTCAGATCATAAGATGCACTCCTAGAGGATGTTTGGGTTTTCTGTGCTGTCTGACAAAAGAAGTCTTTACTATGTTATTGCTAAATTTTTTAAAAGAAAAAGAAGAAGACTGTCATGTCTTAATAATCTAGTGTGCTGGTAAGCAAATTCATTTCACTGCTCAGGACCAATTGATGACAGTCAAGCTTTTTCTAGCAGGTGTTGCTGCTGTAAATTTTATGCCTCAGTTTACTTGCTAAAGAATACAATTAAGCCAACAAAAAGCTGGTTGTGACTCACACATAATGAAATGAGAACAGTATCATCATCATTAAGCAGCAAATAAAGCTATTGATTCTTTGCATTATGCTGTCAGGTTTAATTCAATTTCATTTTTTCTCCTTTCAGCCCTTAATTACACAGTTCATGCTGAATCCTCATTTTAGCAAACAGAATAGAGTGATCCCTTACCTTCGTACCTTAGCAACAAAAGCACAAGCCTACTGAGCCCCAGTGTATCTTTGTTGGACTTAATTAAAGACAAACTTTCACAGCTTCTGATAAAGGCAGGTGTTTCAGTCCTGAGACAATCTGGGGGCTTCAAGCACAGTGTTAGTGCTGCTGTGCTGTGTCTGGCTCTTTCTGCCCATCACCATCTGGGTGCACCATCAAGCCTTCCATTTATCTTGCAAAGGTAAACCAGGCTGCCAACAAATGCCCCATTCAGCTGGAGCCAAGGGAGGGGGGGAGGGTGCAGAAAAATGCTGCAGTAGTCAAAATGGGAAAATAAAAATCAGTGCTACTATGTGATCTCGTCAAAAGGCCAGTGTGGAGCAGGGTATGAAGGAAGAAGAGGTGGGTGAGGGAGAGGGGGCATCTCCTCTGAGTCCTTTCTTTCCACAGCAGGTACAGAGAGCATTGAAAGCGAGTTCATGGACACTGGGAGCCCTCATTGTAGGATGTGCTGTGCCAGAGCTGCACTGTCAGCGTGGGTTGGGCTGCTGGTTGCTTACAATGGCAGGAACATATTGTACCATTTCTGGAGAGCAATCTGAATAGTGGGAAGAGAGGGGGAGTTTTTGTTGATTTTTTTTTAAACAAAAACCATACAGATCAGCTGAATAGCATATTCACTGGATATTGTTCAAGCAGCACTTTTCCCTGCTTGTGGCCAGTTTGCAATACATGTATTCATGCTGATACCTTATTCTGTGAGCTATTCATAAATACTTTCTTAATATGCATCAATGGCAAATTTGGCCCTGAGTAGCTGTGTTAGGAACAGTCTAGACTGATGCTTTTTTTCCACTTCTAACTTTCTGATGAATATGGACCATGACTGATAGAGAGGTTCTGCTCTCTTGCCTCAGACCTTCCAAAGTGATCTCCCTCAGCTCCAGCTATTGCAGCAACACAAACTTCCATGGGACCACTCAGTGTCTTCACCCCTGCTCACTGCAAGTCACAGGGTCAGAGCCCACAGCAGACAGTGAATACTGATTATTTTAGTGGGGTCGTGTCTTCTGAATGTTTCTCTTCTGCCCAGGTTCACGGGGATTTCCAGCACAATTAAAGGAGTATATATGTCCCCTTCACAGGAACTGGTGAATCATTTTTTCTGCTCCTCCAGATGAGCATATCATAAAAGGAGGAGATTAGAATAAATCCTTTGGCATGAATTCAAGCAAACCATACCTGCCAGCATCTTAATTAAAGACAGAAGGTATCAGATCAAGTGAATTTGTGAAAATATTCACTGGGGGGGAAAAATGTCAAGAAAGAACCTAAAGTGCTCATTTTCTTATGAGGTCTCAGGCTCTGTGCTTCTCATGTTCTCTGCAACAGCTGCTTAGACTTTGGAAAAAAAAATCTGCCTTCCCTCCTTCTATCCCACTTCTTTGTTTCTCACAAGAAATAGCCCATTGAAATATAACAAAAGTTGATGTTGAAGTACTGTTGTCACTCAACAGAATATTTCAAATCTTGGGAAAGTTATGACTGCCTGATTGCTCCTTAGGTTTGTATTTTTGATGCCCTGCACCACTTTATGTCAGGATTCTCAAAACAGTGGAACTGTCTCCACCTGCAAAAGATCTTAGAGAATTGACTGATGATTTGCAGCTGTGAACAAACTTCAGCGAAAAATAAAGGTTGATTGAGAATACCTAAGTCTTCTGAGGGTCTTGTGAATCTCACAAAACTAAGTTTCAGCATCAGCTTCATAGTGATCTGAGGGTACTTTTCCCTGAGAAGATGAATATTTGTTATCAGTTGTCATCACCTTTGTTTTAAGCTTCACCAACAAGCTAAAAGAACATGGCATAAAATGCTTCTAAAGTCCATTTCATATCCTGTACAGGTCTGTGTGGGTATTGTGGAGCCTGTTTCCATTCTCTTAACATATTTTTTATTCTGTCTACCTTGTGGAAAATGCAGAACAGAAAAGAAGTAGTGATTTGGGATCTATCTTTTTAGTGAAGGAGGTTTAGATCTATGTAGGCTTAACTTCCCTGCAGGCTAATAATAATGCAGAAAAGTTTGATGAAATTAATACAAGTGAGTCCATCACCTCAGTGATTTCTTGCAAAAGAAATATAAAAATAAGCTTCTATTCCTCTCCTATATGGCCAGGATATTTCTTAGTCTGTAGATATTTCCCTGAACATCCATTAGAAAAAAGAAAACAGCTGTAACAACAACAACAACAAAATATACCCTCTGATGTTTTAAACTGCTTTATAACTTCAAGTTCTTTCAGTTGTTACACAGTCTCCTTCTCTCCAATTTTCATCACCTCCTTCCTCCTGCATTTTGCTTCTCTGTTGCAGCATCGTTATATACTGAATTAAGTAAAAGCAATTATTTGCAAACTTACAGATGCAGGTGATAAAGCCAGCAACACCAAATGATAATTTCCCTAAGCAGTTTTGTTTGCAGCTAGTTTACTGCTCTTTGCAGCTGTTACCAATGCTCTTTCCCCATTATCTGCCTGGGAGCAGTTGTAATGGAGAAAGTACTGTGAGAGAAGAGTGCCCCAAATTTCCTGCTTATGGTGAGGAGCCCTCACCCATCGTGGCTGCAGAGAGTGCTTGGCTGCTTCTGAGGCAGAGCCTCCAGGCAATAGCACTGAAAGCAGCAAATTGTTTTGGATTTTTTTCTCCCCATCTGATTCTCCAACTCAGTGAATCGTTAATATGGTTTAGAATGGAAATGAAAATGCCACAAAAGAGCATCTCGTTGCAGGATGTCTGTAAAGATATATAAAAGGATCTTTTCATGGGTAATTATTCAAACTACTTCATATAACTGTCAGCATTAAAAGGTCACTAACTTTTACCACACAGGGATTGCTAAAGATGCAGTGCTGGCACCATCTTCTAAAACTTGGGAAAGTACTCTAGTGTCACTCATGATCATCTGTGATACTGCCTGGTTTTATCTTCCCTTAACTCGACTGAACTCAGTTCAGCTTAGCTTTATTATGTTAGTGGAGAGGATCAAGGTGATCACTGCTACTGACAGTGTACAACCTTATAACAAATATCAGTTCTTTTCTTGAGGAACTTTCACTCACAAAATGATAGACAGACCATATCTCAGGCATGTCATACTTTTACTGGTAATAATTGCAATTACAACCTACAATGTTCCTGCTGTATTTCATTTCAGATTTTAATTGCATACTATCATTCTCATTCCAAATTAAGATCCCAGTGCATATTTTAAACTGTCTGTAAATACACATTAAAAAGATGACATCCATTAGACAACCATGCAAGCAGCGTATATGTGGCATATTAAAGAAGGAGATACACTTGAAGAGCTTGCTCTCAACCCAAATGCATGCATATACAAAGTTTCTGTGAAAAAATAAGTCCTTTGGGTATACTGCAGATAATCCTCTTCCCTATACACTATAACATCTTTTCTCTCAAATAGGGTTGAAATTAGCTAAATGGATTCCAGTTTTATTAGATGAGGACTGACAGGCAGAAAGAAACTACTATGCACCCATTTCTTTGGGAAATCCCACTAAAAATCCTTTATTCTCTAGGTAGACAATACAAGTGGTATTACTCCCAGCAATGTGATATGCAGCTGAATTTTGAGGCTTCAAAACATGGCAGGGTGTACAGATGCTGTGTATCAGAGGCAGCTCTTCTGCTGCCTGGTTGAGTCCTGGGCATCCCTGAACCCTTTAAACATCTGCAGAGCCTAGGGACGGTTGCTTGTGAGCAAAATGAGTACTAGCAAACTTTTCATGCCAGCCTTATAGAAATATGCTACTGCCCCCATTGCATTGCAAGTCAAGTGAACTCTGAGATGCACAAAAGGCAAAGAAAAGCAACATTTGTGTCTGCACTGAAGAGGGGTAAAAGCTTTGGGAGTTCAGAGAAAGGTGCAAAAAAGCTGCATAGACCCCCTCATCTTGCTCGGAGTGAGAATTCAAGGGAGATGCAAGAGTCCGCCCTAGTAAGATGGTAGAGAGGGCAGAAGAGGACCCAGAAGTGGAAGATGAGCAGAGCTTCCTTCTTTCCTTGGTCAAAGAGAGAAATTTGCCATATGGCTAGCTTTTCAGAGCAGCAACTTTGTGCAGACCAGAATAGGTTGTGTCTAGTCCTTGCAAGACAGCCTGAGAAACCTGAAATTCTTTTACCTTTGCTTGTCCTTGACCTCTCCAATAGCCAACAGTAAAGAAAATTTTTTTAAATTACAGACTTCACTTATTATGGGAAGCCTAGAGGAAAGAGCTTGTTTCAACTGAAAATTACTCCTGCAAATACATGGTATACATTGGGGAAATTGTGTTTTCCAATCACATAAAATGGAGAGTAACAAGGTGCTGGGTTTTTCACAACAGAATTGTCTGCCCCTGTACCATCCCTAGCATTTCACATGAAACATGATCAGTGAATGTCTCTCTGTATGCTTCATGTCTCTGGGAGCTGCCAGTTCTCAGGTCCTGAAATGAATACACAATTATTGATCCAAACATACAATTACAAACAGCTTTTTGTATGTTATTCCTATGCTTGTTCATTATTCTAATGTGTCAGTAGCAGCAGAGACAGGGGGATTTTTTTGGTACTGTAGCCTGTGTTAGATAATGTAGAAATTAGTGCAGTGCTCATTGTTAGTGGTTATTTCTTACTAGGAGTGTTTGTTGAGTGAGCCTTTCTTCTGCACAGTAATAGGTGGCTGATTGGTGCTGATTTAATGATTTATAGCATCTTATTTCCTGATGAGACTGGAGCTCACGAGAAGTGCCAGGGACGTGCCTTTTGAGAAGCTGACATGAGCTGCATATTTCATGTACTGCTGGAGAGTGCAGGCAGGCTGTGTAGTACCAAATCACAGAAGATGTACATATCTACAGTTTTCCTGTGTAACAAAAATCCTGTCATCTGTTGACCTAAGAGACACGAGATAACAGTTCTGCAACCCTGCATAGTTCTTCAGTCTGGACAGATGAGACAAATCTAAATGATTGAGTATGAGCTCCTCAGACTTTCTTCATGTTAGTGCAGTGCCACAGCCAAAAAGCACAGAATGGTTTTGAACTGCCTGCACTCTCCTCCCACTTGCAGCGACCATTGTGTTTTCCAGTCGCTGTTAATAAAAAGGCCAGCAAGGTCCTGTGTTCATGCAAGATACTGTAGGTAAGACTTCCCCACTGGCTGGCAGCAGCTTCCTGCTCTGCCTTTTATGCCACACATTTGGGAAATTGCTGTTTCCTCTTGGATATAAAGTTATTAGGGTAACTAGAAAGTATATCCATGTACATGTAGGTACACAAGCATGCACATGCATTTACTCATACAGACATTTCCATCTAGCAACAGTACAACACCCAACATCCTTTCTCACCTCACTGCTCACCACCTGTAGTCCATCATTTCACTGCAACCCTGAGCTCTGTCAGGCTTGGGAGGAAAGGAAAATTTCAGCATTAATACCCCTGTACTGAGTGGAAAGTTCCTAGCTCTCTCCTATTGGAAATTGAAAACTGGCAGTCACTTAGTCTATTGTGATTACCACTGCAGAAGATTCCTTTTTAGAACTTCAATTGCATCTGTTGGTAGAACTTAGGAAAAGCAACAAAACAGCAGAACATTCACCAACACGTTCATAACAACCTACTACCAGTGCTTTTTTATTGCTCTCCCTGTTTAAAATGACTGCAGTTTGTATTGACTTTACCTGAGATTCATAACATCATTTCCAACTTACTGTTTGATTTTGGGTGCTTTTTTTCTGTAAAGCTTTGCTTGTTAATGTATTTTTCTATATTTACACCACAATCACTCCTAAGTGCACAGTTTACATTGAACAGAGCCATTAAGGGTTGCTGCTGGTAGTTGATTGTTACACACAGTTGTGCAGACAACTTTGTATTTAGACCCAAACCAGCTTTACAGGGCAAAGATATATTTACCTTCAGGAATTTCCAGCCAATATTTTTGTTGATGTCTGTAGTTAATCAGGCTGGACAGACTTTAGGGTAATGGTGAAGCTGGTGTTAAGCAGCCCTGTGCTCAGTGGAGATCTCAATGTCTTTTCTGTGCATATGGTGATGAACTGTAGTGGCTGGCTCTGAATTGAGCTCTGTCTGATGCAAAGGCTTCATGGCGCACTATAAGCTATCAGCAGCACACGTTTCTGAACTCTTTGTTGTTTCCTTCTCTAGACTTTTCCCTAGGTGATGAAGTGATTCTCTATTCACAAAACCTGATTTTGATCCTACCTCTTTGGTGAAATTAATTTGAGTTCTGTGCCAAATTTGTTTAGGGAGCTACAGCTCTTTAACATGTTTATAGCTCAGGGGAGTACACTATAATTTGAGGAAAACATTAGTATGTATAATACTACCAGTGATGAATAATTAACATACAATTATAAAATCTTTCATCAAGATTTTACATGTGCAAAAATCATTTCATTTTTCCTCAGACCAGATTTGGAATAAAGCAAAGCAGCAATGAAAGGATGTACACCCTCAAATAGTCCAGGGTAGGCACTGAAGATGACTGCCACATACAGGTGAAACAACAAAGGGAATTTACTTAGACAAAAGGTATTAGCAGAAATCAAGCATCCACTGATGAGGCTTTGCAAAGTGCCTTGCACATGTTGTTAACTGATTTGGAGTTTGGAAAGGAGAGAGAATACTTCACTACTGCCCTTGTTGAAAGGTCTACTGCATCTTTTAATAGCCTCATATGAGCAAGAGCTTATTTTAATGTCCTGTTCAGAAGAAAGAACACCATCTGCAGAATTAGCAAGAAGCATCTGTGGCAAGTGGACGTTCCTCAGGAATCTTTCATTCACTACCTTTTCCAGCCCGTCCCTAGCTTTTAAAAACATGGGGAATCATAATGCAGAGTCACATGAGTGCTCAAAAGATACCGCAGGATGAAACTAGGAAGGGGTCTATTTCTGTTTGTGCACTGGAGGTTTGCTGAATCATGAAAAAATTGATAAGGGTGTATGAAGAGAAAACTTGAGGAGCTCTCTTCTGTTTATCTTTCTGCAGAGGTTTATTTTCATTTTTTCATTTGTCTGTTTATAAAAAGAAAGGACAGTTTTATTTCATGTTCAGTTTTCTCCAGCATGGCTCTGGACATGGCTGGACATGGCTGATGACAATCTACCCCACATTATAGGCATGGAATACCCTTTACTGACTCCTCCTAAGTAAGAAAGGTTTCTAAACAATAAATAATGGTTGAAATTGATCATATTTTCTTGGCAGCAATGTAGGTTTTATTGACTTTGCTGCGGTTTCAAGTCCAAAACAGAAAAAGCTGAGTTCTGTCTTCACCCTAAAAACACCCTTTTTGAATGTGAACATTTGTCCATTGGATGGTGACTCGCCCATCTGTGACCTGACCAAAAAGAAGAACTGGTAACAAGAATGCATGGGACTAAAATACTGAAGGCTTTCTGAAGTCCGTGCTTCTGAAAGGTTGAATTTTTGGGCTTATGACTATAAAAAAGTCAATTCAGAATAGATGTGCCATTCCAGTTTTGCTGACTATTCACAGATTTTAGAACTAAATATCATACTGTAAAACTTACACTTTGCTAATTTTTTTTGTTGTATACCTAATACTGAATGAACCTAGTTTGAATTTTGCATAACTTCCCCCAGAGACACTTTAAAATTACATAAAATTATATCATGTGTTTAGGCAATTATCTTAGTTACGGGCTGTTTAAGAAACAAAATTGCTTATTTAAGATTCACAAGTTACTGCAGTTATTAAGGTCAAAGGGGCACTTTTGGGATTGACATTACAAATTGAAAATATGACTTTGCATTTTACTTTTTTCAATCTGTCTGGATTTTCCCCAGTGTTTTCACTTCCTTTACTAGGTTTTTGCTTATTGTGTGCTGTGCTAAAATGGACTTTTCTGTATAAAAGACAAAAGCAAGACCCTAATACTTTATTATGTTAGGCATACATTTGTCCCAAGTTTTATAGAAAATATTCTACAACTCAACAGTGGCATGACTTCACCTCTGGTACAGTGTGCAGTTTTGGGCTCCACAATATAAGAACATTAAAATATTAGCATGTGTTCAAAAGAGGGCAGCTAGGATGGTGAAAGGACTAAAGGGCATGACTTTGGAGAAGTGGCTGAGGATACTGGGTTTGTTCAGCTTAAAGAAGGGGAGACATGGATGTGACTTCATTGCTGCCTACACCTTCCTCGTGACAGGGAAGCAGAGAGAGAGGTGCTGATCTCTTCTTTCTGGTGTCCTGTGATAGGACACGAGGGTGACCTTACTAACAGATGTTCTATCCAGTTCCAGTAACCTGAAGTTACCTCCTCTGGTCTTTGTTAATTACTGAGTCACAGATTCCTTCTTGATTTTCTGACATGGGTCAGGGACGTGAGAGCTTGAGAGAAAAAGAGTTGGAAAGCTGACAGCACAAAGAACTGCTGGAGTTTTTTCTCTATTAATTTCTCACTGACTTTGTGGCTGGAGGAGTCTGACTGAGGCAGAGTGGTAGTTGAGAAGATAGTTTACAGTGAATGATGGCTTTTTAGAGCTTGACTGACAACAGTGTGTTGAAGGGTGTTTGACATATTCTCATTTGATAGCAGTAATCATGTTGGTCAAGAGAAGATCCTAAATATTTCTCATTGGCATCCAGCAGCCCCAAGAATTAAGGGTCCCTTTCAGGTCTCATAGTTCAGATTTGTGTCTGTCAGACACTTTCAAAGAATTCATTCCTTTGTGTGGTTTCCAGTCTGGCTTTGCCTGGAGAAAGCACTTTGGGCTCATTTTATCTCATCTGCAAAGGAAGATGACAGCTCTTTGCTATAGAAAATTTGTGTCTGATAACTATACTATCTCTTAATACAGTCTTTTCAGCCCAAGACTTCCAAATACTCACTGCAGAGACAAGGCAGAACTCTCCCCATTGATCTGTCACAGGTTAAGGCTGTACTTTGTGATGCTTTCACATAGAATAAGGCATAAGATGTAAGTGATGGGGGGCAAAGATGGGGAAGGAGCTGTGTTTGTGTGGGGGAATATCTAGAATTTATTGTAAGCCTCATTTCTATTTTTCAAAACATGCCTACATATTTGCAATCCATTCTGTGTTTCTGGGCTGCCCAGACCCCTCCAGTATAGACACACAGAATGGTTATGTTGGAAAAGACCTCTAAGATCATCAAGTCCAGCCATTAACCTACATGCCAAGTCCACCACTAAACCATGTCCCTGAGTGCTACATCTAGATGTATTATCAGAAATAGTCTTTCACCTGTGACAATGGTAACTGGATAGACTGGTCTTAACCTCCCAACTCATTTTCTATTTGTCAGATCAGAAGGATCCACTGAGTCCATGTAGCACAACATCACCTCACTCCTCAAAGCAGTGTCCTGCCCCTGCTATCTACAGCATGACTTCACATAGGCTATGTCCAATCTATTTCTATGCTACATTGTCACCAGCTAAAATTGGTCTTGTTCCTCCATTTTCAAGCTGAAAAAGGAGAGGAACAGATAAGGCCCAGTTTAATTTGTTCTGGCAATTATTGGAAATCTCCCACAGAGAGAGGAGCCCTTGCCTGTCGGTGCATAATGACACACAGCCTTATTGGCCCAGACAAAAGGAGACCCTGCTTTTCTGCAAGTCTATTCAGGCATGTATAGACATATTGGCTGAGGTACCAGCCCATTCGCATCTTAATGGAGAAAAGAGAGAGATGAGGACCTAAAAAAAAACCAAAAAAACACCAAAAAGGAATAAAAACTGTGAAGCGAGGACTGGCATTGTGGCATTGAAGGATTGAAAACAAGCTGGGCACTAGTGAAGAGAGTGGGGAAAAAACTCTTGACTGGCTAGTCCAGCAGATAACTACACTGCTGCTGTCTGTGTTTCAGAAGTATCAGAATAATTCTCAGAATAATTCTGTTATTACAGATAAAGGTTATGCTAAGATTGATTTAGAAATGTGAATTGAAGATAAGTGTGTTTTGGAGCTGGGGCAGAAGCTAAGCTTTTTTTCTTTACTCTTTTTTTCCCTCTCTTCCTCTCCCTCTATTTCTGAAAATCAGGATTCAACATTAATTCAACGCAAATGAAAGTGTTATGATAAAACACCTCTGAGAAGCATTTTAAAATATAATTTCCTGCAAAATGAGTGTGTAAGTTTATTAAAAAAACCAAAGTGCTAGTCAAAAGGTGAAAGAAATATATTCCATGATTATGGAGGAAGAAAGAGGTTATTTAAGAAATAGCTGAAATGGCAGTTCTTTTTAAATTGTCATGTGAATGCTTTTAAAATGTAATGACAATGGCAGCTATTCTTTAAGGCTTTTTCCTTATACTCTGCTCCTGAGCCAAGGGGAAAAGTGTTTGTGGAGAAAATCACTTTAAATTCCAGGTAGATTTTTTTCCCCATGGCTCTGGATTAATTTTCTCAATTTATCCCTTTAACAATGCTTAATAATAATAATTCTTACGGCCACCTAATTTGTCTACACTGAAAACAGCTGACCGGAAGAAATGTCAAAGTTTGGTCATTGGCATCCCAGAAATTATTTCTTATTCTGTTAATAACATATTACAGAAGAATAGCTGTAATGTAAACTTAGAAAACAGCACACCCCCCACTTGTTTTTAAAGAAACTGTCGAGACCTATCCAAAGCTCACTGCACTGATTGAAAATGCTTTTGCCAGCTTTGCTGAACTTAGAGCTGATGCATTCTTTATAAGGATTATAACCTTTGCTGTTGTTGTCTGCGACAAAAAATTAATAATGTACGAAGGTAGCAAAGATCAGCTTTCTTTTTGTTAATGGTGATTTCTGTGCAGGATGATTAGAGAGTTAATTTTTCTGACTGACCAATGCTCTAGTTAGACAAATTGAAAAAAAAAAAAAAGTTTAAAAGTAAAAACTGTGCCACCAGATAGTTAGAAAGTGTATGTGTAATTCTTGGGAAATTAGTTCTTACTGCAATTAGTGGCCATTGTGTTTGAGCATTAATAGCCTGGGGAAAACATAATAAAGTTGCTCCTGACTGTTGGTAACGACACATTTCTCAGGGATTATTACTTAATTAACAATAATTTGAAAGGGTGGTTCTTGTGAGATGAAGCATTCATTTATATGGCATATCTAAACAATACCAGATCAAAACATGTCACCTGCTAAGATTTCTCTTGGTCCTTTTGTTTGCCTGCTTGCCTGCATAAAATACTGTATTTGCATCTGAGCTACTTCTTCTGGGGTCCATGTAATAGGAACTTGTCCCCCCTTGGAAGTTTGCACATTGTTTCCTCATCATATGGTGTTTTCTGGGTCTGCGCCGATGATGATTTTAATTGGAAATGCTAACATGGTCAGGGAAGTGCCTCTCACGCCCACTCTTTCCACGCCCTCCATACCAGAATGGGGCAACTGTTTCCCCAAACATGCATTATTCATTCCCAGCCACCTCAACATGAAACGTTTGCTATTGTTTCCACTGTCCACTCATGTAGCTTATGTTCTCCCAGCATCCTTTCCAGTGAATGGTGTCTGTGTACCTCACCTCCTGAATTACTGGTCCCATTCACATACTGGTGCATCAGTTGAGAAAGAGGCTAGATCATCAGACAAAGACTGTCTGATTGGTTTGTGATGATGTCTTTTCTTTTTCCTGAAATGCTGTAGTACAAACCAGACTTGTTCTTTGGAGTGGGTTATGTTAAAAAGAGGGCAGAGCTGCTGAAGCACCTGTTGCACGCACTGGCCAGAAGAGCACAAGAGAAAGCAGTGTGTAAACTGGGCTGCAGTAGCAAATGACAGAACAGAGAAATGCAAACATAGTGAAAGGTATGTTGTAATATTACTATTTATTTTTCTCAGTGGCATAAAGTACAATTTCTCTGTTGCTTCCTGCTGTATGCAGTCGTGTGCTCAAAATCAGGAAAGACTGGAAAAGCATTGTATTTTTGTGTTGGTAAGAAACAATTAATATAATATGCTATGTTCTCTAATATGTGGACAAAAGACAGTGCTTCAGAAATATTCAGTAGCTGTCTGTTGCATTCATTGGTATCCATATAAGAGGCTCAAAATAATTCCATTATTTGCTCCTCATAGTCTGTTCAAGGAAACTGGAAGTTTAAACCTGGGCATTACTGGATAGTGACAGTGACATGGACAAATTATTCTTAAACAAGTTGTAAAAGTCTTCTAATTGAAAAGATGATTTGTAAAATAGGCATTAGGCACATACATTTCTATTTGTGCTTTCAGAAAATTCCTGTTCAAAGAGCTTATCTGTGTGTCTTGACTGTGTAGCAGGAAGCTTATATTTGGAAGTAGATTAGAATGGCACTTATGCAGAGCCCAGACTTCTACAGTGGATCAAGACTGATTACAGTGACACAGAATTTCATTTTTATTTCAGTAGAATTTTACAATTTCCTACTTCACACAACATCAAAGGCGTCCTTCTAAATAAAAATCCATGCAGTGTTCTATCTTAGGGCATATCTTATTATGTACAATATAATCAGATTGATATAGTATTGCATCAGAAACAACACAAGCTGTTTTGAAATGGGCCTTGTGGGAAAACAAAATGAGGGATATATAACAATATATGTGTTTTTTGAAAAGAAATAAGAGTTACAGTGAATGAAGTTCATGCTAATTAATAATGTTGGACAGACGCTATGCCTTTTCTTGAAATATTGAATGAATATTAAACCAGAAATCAAAAGGTTTATTGTCCTTGACATATTTTTTTCCAAGTAACATTGTTCACATTCTTCTAGTTTATTCAGTTTTTCTTCATAGCAGAATGACCAGAAACTACTGCCACAGAGTCCACTCTCTGAAATTAAAGGTGTGTAGAGATTATAATTAAAGAATAAACTCCTGGATTTTTTTTTAAAAGGCTGCAAAGACAGGTAAATGCCTGTTAAAATCCTCTGCAGGCAAAGTAGTCTAGCCCCAATGCATGAGGAAATCCTCACTTTCCTCCTCCTGCCTCTGACACTGCATGAGAAGTAGTGATTATTTTGCTGCTCCACTGGAGCCATCCCTCCAACTTCCCAGGCACTCTTCATTTAGTGGGGTGGCACTCTATCAGGGTGTCTCTGAGACCTCTCTAGACCAGAGCAAGGAGAGATTCTGGAGGCCATGGGGCAGAGACTTTCCTCTGCCTGATTTTTAGTGTACAGACACTGCAGGGTGCCCATCCAGGACAGCCACAACGGGGTCTTTCATCTCCATTTCAGAATGGCTGGAGAGGGTGCAAGCCAGGCACCCACTGGTTGCCCTCAGCCATTTGTAGGAGCTTCTCAAGGCTGGGATCCCAGGTATGGTCCCTGCCAGCTGGAGCAGTGTTGTGGTTTGAAAGCAAATTAGTGAGACGCTCAAAGTCAGAACTACAATTTAATAGGAAAATTAAAATACATGCAATTGGTACAAAAATGCTGATAGAGTCAGGATACAACCTGACACCCTGTTGGTCAGGGTGTTGGTAGCAGTCCAGGGATAGATGTGGCTCTGTTGAAGCAGTTCCCTGAAGGTCCAGTGGAAAAGCTGCCCTGTGCTGTTTCAGGGTCTAAATTATATTCAGAATGGGGATGCTTGGTTCCCCCCCTGGGCGGGGCATCTCACAATGGGAATGGTGCAATCCATCAGTGGAGCTTAATGGCCCATTAACAGAGAGGACTTCATGAGACCCTCCCTGCTAATGGCCCACCAGCTGGCCCATTGGAAGTCCCGCCCTAGGGCCATCAAGGATGGCTGAGGAACACTGCCCCACCCGGCCCCAAACAGCTCATGGGGATGGTGATAGAATACACACTATTGTAACCTAAGACAAGCAGGTAGGAAGTGCAGGCAGGCAGAGTGGGTGCAGTGGACAAGCCACAGCTCAACAAGTAATGCAGGAAGGGCTTTGCTTCAGCTTTGGCTGATGGTGCTTGAGGCTGCCTGTGTGCAGAGCTGGGGCAACCCAGTGCTCCACGTCTCTGTGTCACTCCAGCAGACAGCAATGCTCTCCCTGTATCAGTTTTCTAAGATACCACTTCTCTATTTAAATCCTCTAAAAATGCAGCTGTTTGCTGAGGCTTCCCAAGTCAATCACATTCACTGGTTTACTACTCTACCTTCAATATTTAACTAGAAATTATCAGCTACTGACTTAATCAAATCTGATCATTTCTTCAGTGCATCACAAACTGTGGATTTAAGGGTGTCCCATATTCCCCTGCCTTAGAGCTGCTCAAGCACTTAGGGATGTGAGCTGCATGCATCTTGGGTTTGCCCTTCCTGCTATTATCAAGTGATGCATTTTCATAAGCATGCCATATCTCCTGGGTAAAATGGACACCGTGCTTTCCATATGTGTCATATTATATTGCATTGTGGTATATCACTTTATAGTATATTATATAACATTATATTATACTATTTAATTTTACCTGAGTGAAATCTTTAGAAACCCAGTCCCCTTATATTACGCAAGTGGAGATCATTCTGGCACCAAAAAGTAGAAAATTTCATTTAGGCTGCATTTTCCTTATTATCATGTGATTGGCAAGAAAAATATTTCTTGAAGGAAAAATATTATTCTAGGGGCTGGAGAAGAGGTGATAGATTTTTGACAGGTAATACTATGAATTTATATTGCATATCCATCCCTGGGAATGTCACAGTAGTATAAATAGTATCTGAATAAAATTTTAGTTTCTTAAGACATATTTTGCGCCTGCCATTAAGTCATTGTGGATAATGAGACAATTAATAGGCTAATGGGCACAAATGATATAATATAGGCATTTAATTCTGCCATCTCAATGCCAAACTTACAGGTGTACCTACAGAGTATATAGGTAGGTGTTGTAATTCTTTTATGTCTTTTAAATGCCTCTGCAGAACTGTAGGTCATACCGTCATGGCTCTACTCACCTGAATATTCTTACTGAATAATTACACCTGGGAGGTGTAGATGAGCCAAGCAAGCAAGATTTACCCTGAGCAAAGCCTGTAGAAATCCAGAGACTTGGACAGAGGCATTTTTGGGAAAACAATTGGTTGAGGAGGGAAATTTGGTTCTAATGCATATTGAAACCCTTCACATTGAAACATGGCAAGTCCAAGATCAAGTGCAGTAATGTAGAGAGCATCGCTGAAAGACATAGGCCAAAAGTGAGACAATCAATGCCAGCTTTAGGTGGGTTTAGATAAACAGAAAAGTGAGTTTATAAGAGATGAAAAAGAACACTTGTATTCTTACAGAAAGTGTCGATCAATTTTCAAGAGGCAGAGATACCTAGGGTCTCTTTTATATGTTAACTGTCTAATGCAAAGAAGCATTTCTTGCTGTGCCCCTGATGCTGGTACAGCAAGCTAGGATGGAGTCACTGGCATTCAAACTTTGTTTTATTGAAAATATGTTCTACTTAATAGGAGGGGTCAGTTAATTATTTTTGCTTGGATCCATGGACTGTGAGCCTATTCTCAGAGGCGGGAATCAATGAGAAAAATGAGTAGATAGTCCTTACCTTCTCATATAGGGATTTAAAAGGCAATGGGGAATAATGGTCTTTTACAAAGCTGCAGGGAGTTTGGCCTAGTTAGCACTTTTGTATGCTAACTTAGACTTTAATAAAGTATCAATTAGCACATGCAGAATCAGAGGCCCCTTCTGAATCAATAGAACATCGTTTGATGGTCATTTTAGGAAGTAAGGCAGCAGTTCAGTGTGGTTAGGGAGATTACAGAGTAGCTTGGACCACAAAAGTCCTTATACTGGGATCAAGGGTACAACCTACTTCTTGTCAGGATAGTCTAAAAGAAACAGCATTTAAGCATACAAAGCTCTGGATCTGATTTCCCCATCATTAAATTATTGCTGTTACAGAAGTGGGGACCCTCCAGAGCAAACAAAGTACAGCTGGAGTGAATGCTTTATTCCCCATAAGCCCCACAGTATGGCAATCCCAGACAAACACCTTCTGATCATCTCTTTCCTGGGAAGACCCATTTCTTATGGTGGTCATGAAAAGTACGAGGGTTTTTTACTTAATCTTTTTTCCTAATCATCATGAGAAGCACTGATCATTCCAGGATTCATTTGGTATGTTCACATAAGCCTAACAATATTATCCATGCCTGATAAGGTTTCTCTCTACCACATAGTAGAACCAGCTGGTTTATTTGAGTACTTACGCAGTAATTGCAGTAAATGCAATTGGAACATGTGGATTCAGCCTGACAGAGGAGGAGACAAAGAGGTGGAAAGACCCAAAGAAATTATAGAGTAGAGTAGGCATAATGAGTCCTCACACCTTTTATTTTACATTTTAAGATATTATTTTTATTTGCATTCCAGGGTTATAGAAATGTAGGACTTTTCTAAATTACTTCTGTCTTTTGTTTCTGATGCAAGATCAAAGATCACCTGAACAACTTCCAAGACTACTCTCGAGCCTTTTCTTAAAAGCTAAAACAAAAATGAGAGTTCACAGTTTCTATCAGTCACCTGTTCCAATTTCCACCCATCTTATTCTTAGAGGTTTGATTTGCTTGTGACCTAAATTCCTCTTGCTTCAAAGTAGGTTTATTTCACCTTCATCTATCTTGGAAATTATGATGTAGACCAACACTCTTCTTATTTTGCTTGTTAGTATGCATTACACTTCTTTTAAGATCTGCTTTTATGCCCTCACCTAAATTTTGTTTTTCCAGATTCAGAAAATACAGATTTTTAACCTTTTCACCAGTCCTGTTTTTCCAGACCTCTACTAAAACTTCTTGCTGTTTTCCTGGCAGCAGTTTGGGAGTCTGTCCATGTCTCCTTTTGAGCTGTGATGTGCTGCCTTTTTATGCTGAGGTTGCCAGTAAAAATGCTCCACAGATGCAACACAAGCAGCCTGCCCAGCATCCTGTGGACACAGCACAGAGTGGCATTTTCCTCCTTTGGAACAACCCATGCAATAGTGTTGGCTCCTGTTCATTCTATGGTCATCTCCTTTCCTACAGTGCTGACTCATAGGTTGTTACTCACCTCTCTATGCCTGGGCATTTGATTTTGCTGTTCCAAGGCTTGTGTTTTTCACTTGTCCTTATTGAAATTTCTGGTATTGATTTCCAAACATTTCTCCAGTTTACAGAAATCATTTTGAATTCTACCCCCGTCTTCCCAAGTGCTTACAAAATCTCCCAGCCTGATGTCCTTCTCACGTTTTGTAATTGTTAGCATAACCATTCAGTGTTCTGGTCATGGAGCACAATCCTGCAGGACCACTCAATGCTGACTCCCAGTTTAACACTGAACTGTTGACAGCAGTTCTTCAGGTTGTTTTCCAGTCTGTCACTGTCATTTCACCTGAGTCATATTGCCCTATGCTGCCTTTGACAATGATTTGTGGAGTTGTGTGAAACATTTTACAAAGGTCAAGATGTAGTGCATTTCTCTCATTTCACATAGGCTAGGCCAGTTATCTTAACCAGAGAGGAAAGTCAGGCTGGTTTTGTTGTCAGCTTGTTCTTCACAAATACGTTTTCTATTCCCTAGCATCTTATTATCCTCTAGATGCTGAAAATTTGGTTATTGGTTCCAGTAACTTTCCACATATTAAAGTTATAATGAAGGCTCTGTAATTCACTGGTTCCTCTTCCCCACTGCCCCCTTCTCCTTAAATATAGGTATAATAGTTTTTCTCTACCAGTCCTCTAGGAACTCACTTATCTTCTGCAATCACATGAAGGTATTCACTAATTTTGTCTATTGCTTTAGCTGGTTTCTGAAGTACCTGAGGAAAAATTTGGTGTGGACTGATTAATTTTGCAAGAGGTTTCAAAAATGTAGGTTATGTGACTTGAGAGAAGACAGAACATAATATATAATATCCCATCAATTTTCACTGGGCACTGTACCTGGCTTTTGGCTAAGATGAAGTTGATGAAGTAAAAATGGATCTATCTATTTCTTCAAGCTCCCCCAAATTTAAAAGAGAAGCTGAAAAGCCTCAGAAAAAAGGCTGAAAATGTGGGAGAAACTGAAGGTAGTATTTATACTGCTACATTTTTTTAAAGAGAAAAAACGATTCTTCAGTCAAAGGAAGAAATCAAAACTCATGCTTCAGTGCATAAACTGATTACAATGGTCAGCAAGGAATTGTTCTCACCATTTCCATCATCTCACAACAGTACAGTCTTATTTTTTATGGTTAACTAAAGATTATGTATCAAGCAGTATCACATTATTGACCTCAACATTGAGCACTGGTGCTTACTCCCATTGTTCTTTATTTTCCACTTCTTCCCCTCTCTGAAGCTTCAAATACAAAATATTTAATTAATCAGACTTCTCCAACAAGGAGGAGGAAACAAAATTACATCAAGGCTAGAGTTTTCAGCTTTAACTTGAAGCAAAATTTCCTTGAGTAACATTTTTCAGGCAAATTATTTAAGTATGCATGCATGCATGTCTTTCACATCATACATTTTCCCAGCAATCTCTAGTTCAGTGTCTCAGAAAAATACCACTTTTTCTCCTTTTTTTATGTGTTCTCTCATTAGGATTTCACTTATGTCAGGCTAGAAAACCATTTCCACTTGGGATGCATCATCTTTCCAGTTTGCTGGTGTGATCCTCTTTGTTGCTATTAGTCACAGCTATTCTGATGTCAAGTTTTTTGGTCAGAATTTCTTTCATTTCTGAACTATCACTTCCAAAGCATGAGAAGAGGGAGTTTTAAGTATTTGGAAGTACCAACTACTGGCAATTTCTAAAGGCAAAAATCTCAGCACAAGAGCAGAGATCTAGTTTGACAAGCCGTCCTGGTATCTCAAAAGGTTGCAGTGCAGAGCTTGCTGATAAAAATGCAGATCTGTAAGTAAGAAACAATACATTTAGAAGGTACATAAGGAGAATCTTTTTGCCGAAATACACGTATAGATCTAAAAAAGGGTATTCAAACTGTTTGAGTGGTTATATGAAGTGGCTACCAACAGTGGGAGAAACGGGCCTTGATGACCCTGCAGTTGCTGCTTGTAGGATTTCTCTGTGTTCAGGGTCATTAGTTCTTTGTACACCACCTATGTCTCCCTGCCTAAAGAGGAGATGTGCCCAGATACTAAAGAGGCACCAAATGACCTTTTAGTGACCACCAGTAACAGTGAATTGAAGCCCTACCCTACTTTCACGTCCATACTCAAAGTTTGCACTGATGGGCTCTACTGGATCACTGAAAAGGTTTTAAAGCAGTGAGGAGGCCCCTAGGATTTATAAGTGCATAAAATTTTTCTCTAAGATTTTTAACAAACAAGTGAAGAGGAGTAGAACTACAAAGCCTGGTTTATTATGGTTATGTCTTTGCCTCATAAGTCTTCCTTCATACACAATAATTTCAGCTCCTTACAGCTCCCTTGTCATAACAGCTAAAACACATCAGTTACTATTCCAGAACTGCAGGCAAGATGATCCTTAGTCAGAGAGATTGTATAACTGCCCATACTCTCCACAGTGGGGACTTTAACCTGGTTCTCCCCTCTTTAATAAACCTGCTGATCCCCAGGGAGCAGATAGAAATGCTGGGCAGACAGTTGGATTCAATGATCTTAGAGGTCTTTTCCAACATTAACGATTCTGTTTCTATGAAATACAGAAATTCTTGGGATGCCCATCTTTCACAATGCTAATAGAGTATCAGTGCAATTATATCACTGCATAAACTCATTTCTGTGGGAAATCAGACTCAAAACAGCTGCAGAAGATTCTCCCTTCTGAAGGACAGCAACCAGATGGCTCACAGCAGATAATGGAAGGATGGGAATTTTGGCCAGGAATACCTCAGCCCTTACAAAAGCTGCTATTACATCACCATTACAAACTGAATACTAAGACAGATGGAGAACAGGGTTTTGGAGTCTTCTCTGAACGATTCACCTGTAACAAACTGACAAGCAAAGAGTTTGCCAGCAAGACAAAAAATCCTTTATATTCTAGTAAATGCTAGTTCTTCTTAGCCATGAAGCAATCCAGACAGAGGAACTGCTTCATCTAGGATACTCATCTCATTAAATGGGAGGCACTGGGAAAGCTGGAAACATGTCCCAGCAGTGGATTATGAAGAAGATGGAACATAAATAATGCATACTTCTTTGTGAGGGGTAGGTGTTGTTAGAGCATGTCACATTTATGGAGGACAATTGGATAATACATCACATACACTCTCCATGGAAACTGCAACAATTGAGTTTGAAGACCAAAATCTAGAGGCTGGCATGCAAAGTATCTGAGGTTGTTTTTCAGGCTTTATGAACCTTTTGCTTGCTGTCTTAGAACTGAGACAAATGAGGTCAGCACATATTTATTGCTTCTTACTTTATTCTTTCAGCTTGAAAGTATCCTGTGAAGGCTAGGCACTTCTAATCTGTGTTTCTAGAAACACGTTGAAGCTAGGTGATAAAAACGAGGTATACTCCAGTAGTTCAGATAGAGAGGAGGTTGTAAGACTTCTGTTTCTTTTACTGGTTTGGTTTCATATATTGTGTCTTGTAGTTGACTTGAAAATGTTCATCCTGTTGGTTAGTAGCTTTTGTCTCCATGCTCAGAAAAGGCAATCAGTGAGATCAGGGGAGGTGCAGGTGCCAGTATTGTATTGCTGAACAATGTCAGGCTCAAGAACTAAAAATTAGAGGAAAGATTTTTCACCTCTTAGAGCACCTACAGCTACTTTCTAAGTTAATTTAAAGAACATCCTTTCCCTATGAAAAGACACTATTTAAAAAAAAAGAAAGAAAGAAAACAAACAACAAAAACCACAAACAGGCAAACCAAAAATGACAATAGAAAAGCCCATGACCAACTAAGTGCCAGTGGGTGCATGAAGTAATTATGAGAGATGGCAAAATACTGATTTCTGATTAGAAAAAGAAATTACCTGTTCACTTCTTCATCTTCAACAGCTGCTTTTAGAAATGTATTGGTTTGGGTCCATTTCTAATATGACAAAATGCTGTATGAAATGCCAAATTAACAAGGAACACAGCCATAATGAAACTAGTAAGTTGTCTTCACCAGCGAAAGCACATAGGCCCTTGTCAGTCATTGGTTTTGATCTTCATGCGCGGGAAGAAATATTACCTCTACCTGGTGCTGACAGAGAGCTGCAATGTTTTGTAGCTAAAGAACATGATCTGCTCCTGTAGTCACCATGCAGCACAGTCAGGGACACCTCAGGATCAAAATGCATTCCAGGTGTGCAACAGGAACAGGTTTTATCCCACAGCAGGGGAATGGCAGATGCCTATATTGCTCAGAAGCCTTGAGGCAAGTCTGAGCAAAGGCTCCTGGTACAGCTGCAAAGAAAGGTCACACTTTGGGGAGAGGAAGGATATGTGCTAGCTTATATGAACATCAATTCACAATTTAGAGTTATTTGTACCGGGTTTTTGACAGCGCGGCAAAAGTAGTCAGGATGCGAGAACTAAAAGGAGTTTTTGCTCAATAATGAAAGCATAATTAGTATGACTTTCATAGGTTTTATGTATCTTTGCACATTCTTGATGGAAGAGGGGTTGTTTTATCTGAAATTTACTTGAATTTTGCAGTGTATTTGCAATGCTACACTTAGTTGTTGAACTTGACTTCAGCAGAGTTAGTTAGACCAGCATGGAGCTTTTGAAACTGTCCTGTACTTCTGTACTGCTCTTTACAGTAGTACTTACAGTGCCTCACACTGAGTAAAAGCTGGGTATCAGATCTTCCCCTGATGCAAGTTATCAGCATAATTCTATTTGGAAATGTTTACTTTGTAATTGTATGTGTCTTTCATTCTTTTTGATCTTCTTATGCATCTATAACCATAGGGCTGGGATTTATACAATGGGACTCCCTCTGTCGTTCTGTGGGATTTTTCCCACTCTGCAGACACTCCAAAGCTTTGAAGGACTTCAGATCTTGAGCAAAATGAGTTCACTGATGTGTCCCAGGAGAGTTTGTTGACTAGTCTGTAGATGTAATTTTATGACAATGGATTGTATTTTGAGTTAATGTTTATGCACCATATGGTACATTGTCAAGTTTCATTGAATTTATGAAGATCTTAATAAACTGAGGTAAAAAATAAAAATACATGTTCAGGCCCAGTCTGTTTTCAAGAAAAGTAACAAGTGCCTCCAGATTTTTCCTTTTAATTTAAGTTTCCCAAAGAATGTATAACAACAGGTAATAATAACAGTGGGACTATCTTGGGCCAGAGATAAAACACAGGAAGTTCTGAAAGTAGTACAGAATTATTTAGGACTATAATCAGGCAGCCTGTTTAGAGATATCTAACTTAGGTACTGCAAGCATTAGGATTTCTAAAATCATAGAATCAGAAAATCACGGAATGGGTCTGGTCAGAAGGGACCACAGTGGGTCATCTGGTCCAATCTCCCTGCTCCAGCTGGGTCATCTCAGAGCACATGGCATGGGATTGCAGCCAGACATTTCTCGCATATCTCCAGTGAGGGAGACTCCACAACTTCTCTGGGAAATCTGTTCCAGTGCTCAGTCATCTGCACAGTAAAGAAGTTCCTCCTCATGTTTAGGGTGGAACTTCCTGTGCATCAGTTTCTGCCCATTGCCTCCTGTCCTGTTGCTTGGCACCCCTGAGCAGAACCTGGATCCATCCTCTTGGCACTCTCCCTTCAGATACTGATAGACATTGATGAGATCCCCCTCAGTCCTTCTTGAGAATGAGCAGGCCCAGCTCCCTCAGCCTTTCCTTGTAAGAGAGATGCTCCAGCCCCTTGATCATCTCCATTGCCCTCTGTTGGACCCACTCCAGGAACTCCATGTCTCTCTTGTACTCAGGAGCCCAGAACTGGCCACAGCACTCCAAGATATAACCACACTAGGGCTGTAAAGGAGACAAGTGTGGCATTAATTTCCTAAGAAATTTTAGTGCCTGGATCAGCAGAGCCTCCATCCCTAGCAGGTGGTTTTAATACCCATTGTGGTGGTGTGTCTACAGCTGCTTACTGACTGGTGCTCCTGTGGGCTTATTGTAAAGGTGTCTTATGACAAAGCAGCAAGCACATGAGGGTACAGGAAACCTAAGAACTAATCTGTGAAACCATAGAAGAATAATCCATTTCATGGTGGGTAAAAAACTGTGCAGTACTCACACCTCCACCTTGGTTTAAAACATCAAAATTGAGAAATTCAAGGAACAAAGTAAATAGCTCATTTGGAGAATTCTTTTCAGTCAAATTTAATTTCTTCCTACTGTTGTCATTACAAATTTGTTTAGTTTCTTTTGCAAAATACGGGGCGGGGGGGGAATCTTTAAATGTGTCATTAAACACAGAAATCATTTTCCTTAGCATATTCCTAGTGCAGTGTATGTGCTGCTAAGAAACTTGACATATTAAAAACATTTACTTAAGAAGTATCACATGTATTTGTGTATCCATGTACAGAGAAAATGGAAGGGGGAGTTAAAACTGGTTGCCTCTCTCTTCCCCACTTTCTCAGTGTAACATCCCCTCCAAATGAATTGGCTCCCCTCAAGCAGTGTGCCTGCATGGGATCCACTAAGGTCTGTAGCATTCTGCAAGAGTGCTGAGTCCACGCAGCAAAATCCATTGCAAGGATCAGGCATAAAGGATATAAGCATGTAATTAATTTTGTGAATGTAAATAGTCCACTGACTTTCTGGGAGACCACTTCCTCATTGTGATGAGTACACTAAGCGTGTCAGTAAAGCCTTTCAAGTCTGAGCTTTTTGACTATAAAATCCTTGGCATTTATGTAAATATGTACTGAGCACAATACATTTCAGTCCCAGTGGAACTCTCTGGGTGCCCAGATGGTCATTCAAACTATTAATGTTTTTATCCTTTTTGTTGAAAGTGTTGTTCTCTTCAGAATTAGTAAGATAAATGGGTCACTTGCAAGAAATGTCAGAAGTTGGTTCTGGCAGTTATTTCATTTTCCTTTTCATCTTTGTCCAGAATTAGCTATTCAATTAAAAATAGCTTAATTACAGACCAAATGGGGAGGGGAGCGGGGTGGACTGTCTGTAAAATCGGAGCATGAAGAGTTGTTCACACTTGGAATATGCCTACTTTAATTTGCAATATGGGCTAAAAGAGAAATTAATATTTTCATTGGCAAACTCTTTTTTCTGTAAACCAATTAGGCAGTTCCTTTGTACCATGTACAGACCACAAGTAGCATAAAGTTCAGTCAGATCTTCACAGGTCTTCATGAAGCCAAAGGCCGTATTTGTAACTGCTGACTGAGAAGAAAAAGGATTTTCAGCAATATTTGCAGGGCAAGAACAGAGAAAGTAACCTAAACAACTGAACTGATAATCAAATATTCATCACAAAAGCAGGGGCAAGAAAGGCATTTACTTTGGGTCAGGGATATAAACTGCACAGATACACCTAAATGTTTTACAGTGGAGTACACAACTGTGAGAAACAAAATGAAACATTTAAGTTATTCCTGAAAAATAAAGCACCCTCTGCAGAAATCTCACAGATTTTGATCATGTAGTCTTCTCAGGCTCAGTAATTTTTGTGTCTGAGCAAGAAAAACAAAATTTCCCTCTCTTTACTGCCTTCAAATCCTTTGCGCATCTCCATGCTGAGTCATGAAATGTGTTTCTGTAATATATTTCATATGGAAAGCAGAGGCTCATCCATTCCATCTATTCAGATTTTCTTAAGAATGCATTTTGAAGGGCTCCAAGAAACAACTTGCATTAAGGGAACATTAAAAGTTCAGTTCTGCCTCACTCAGGAATGCCAAGAAACCCTTCCTGTATGATGGGTCCCCCTGATTCCCTGCAAGGATTAGACTCTGCCTCCAAGCCTCAGCTCAGAAGTGAACAGAGGTCTTTTTCATCCCTTTAACACCAGCTGAGGACCTGAGACAGAAAAAAAAGTCATTTTCCTTCAGTCTGAGAGAGGACCCATTGTGGACTAAACACTGTTATTAATGGTATCAATTTGCCCTTAGGCAAGGAGCAAAATGCAATGAGTTTGAGCCTACTTGCTCATAGTTTTGGAAAGGCCTGAGAAACTGGAAACTCTGCTATTAACAAAGAAAAAAACCCAGTCTGTTCCACTTCAATACTGCTGCTTTCTTCCATTTCTACAAAAATATATGACCATGTCACCATGGGCTGGCATTAAATGGGGAAATTACTGGTACTCAAGGAAGGAACATCCTTTTACGAGACTTTACATTACTTAATGGCAAGTTTCCTGACAGTTGCCATACCCTGAAATAAGATTGCATTGGGAATAAGAAATGTTCTTGGGGATGTTGCTCCCAGGGACCACTGATTTGTACACTGTTTTCAAGAAAGGTTCCTCATGGAACTGCACATTCAGATGACAAAAGCTGTTCTCACTGAGAGCCTGAAGCATTTATGTCACTACTCTTGACCTTTTTTCCACTGCTTTTACTTACCTTGTTTCTTGCTGAATTAATGCACATGCGGATGAAAAGCATCCTGGTGACCAGATTTCTTTTGCTATTGCCTCATTACAGGTACACTGGTAACTCTGCAAGTTCATTTAACAATGTTTTAATACCTTGCCTAAGCACTGTTGATCCTTGATGGCTGAACTTAATTGCAGGAGACATCTGGCACCATTAGTTTTGAATTTGTGGTTTGAGAATTCACCTACAAACACATTTCTGGTTGCCACAGGAGTTGGTCCATCGTGTTCTATCACCTCTTTGTCACATAAACAAAAATGTAACTGATCTGTGTAGTAGATGGAATTTCTTAAAGCAAAAACCCCAGGCAGGATCTTAGATGCTGGATCATACCCTGCCCTGACTTTCTCTTCCTGTTGCATGGCAGAAGCAGTGGTGTGTGCCCTCAAATTATATTGAGGGCTGGTGGGAAGCTCTTCCCCACATTTACTCACCAGCAAAACATGGGCTGTAAATAATGTCCCCCTGAATTTGCTGAGAATAACTTGTTTAGAACATGCCAAGAGCATGGTGGGCATACTTACGTGCAGAGGGCTTCAGCCTTCCTTCCCCAGTGTAGAGGAGTATTGGCTGTTTGGAGCAAAGGCAGCACAGGACAGAGAGCCAAGCCCTGGATACATAGCTCTTGAGTGCTTTGTCTGTGGGCATCCAGCAGGGACTGTGAGCCATGTCCCTACCTCTCACAAACAGCTGTCAGCTTCTTCATGAAGTGACTGACACATAGAGATTACTGTGGTCCTTCTGGGCTTGTACTGCTTAGGTAAATCCCCATTCTTTGGCTTTGCAGACAATAAATCCTAACATTTTATGTAGCCAGTGTCTAAACAACCAGCATTTCTGCACATTGTTCTGCTTAGAAGAATTTTACCATGCTCTTATAGTCTTGCCTTCCTTTGTTGTATCTATTCAGGCTTAGGTTGTAAACTTTTCAAGGTAAAGGACCCATTAGTTTGCTACACTTCACAACTTCATTGGTTAGCAGCACTCTGTAGTCAATACTTCTTCTGGTTTTTATAGCTGGAAGCATTATTTTGTGTAGAACTTAGTGTTAGATGGTCATTTTGTCTCTACTCCCCCTGCAGACATCTCTTCCAGACTTGTACTGCCATTTTCAGATTTCAGCCAACTCTCGGATTATTTCTGAATTTCTGTTTCAGTAGATTTCTAGGTGTACTCAGTTCTCCAGTTTTACCAGCCTTGATGCTGGGGAATTCACCACCACTCTCTTGTTCTCTGTTAAAAACACTGCATTATCTCAGTCTTTACTTTAAAATCATGCAACTGTCTAAAATACTTTTTATGATTTTGAAATCTTTCAAGGATTTCAGTTGGACATATTTCACAGACATCTCCTGCTACATTTATTTCCACAGGATAAAACCATTAATTAAGCCTAAACACCTAAGTGTAGAACAGCAGTAAAAGGAAGTGTGAACTACTGGCTTAAGACTCAGAGCTTCCTGTGCCTTTTCTAATGAGTCTGTTTGTCATGGAAAAAGAAGTGTTCTTTAAAGAAACAGCAAAAACACTGGACCAAGATAGGATGTGTGGAGTGTTTTGACAGAGTAACTTGTGTGCAGCACTGGATCATTAAGTTCAGCAAAATGGTGAAGGAAAGGTTTGCTATAATCCATAGCCTGAAGTGAGGTCACCAACTAAACTGATTTCATGACAAAAAAAGACCCTAGACTGAGAAAAATGTGTCCTCTGATAGAGGTCAGCATTCCTTTGCCTAAACAGTTCTTTCCGGATTGTGAAAGAAAAAATGTGTTAGCATGATTTGCTTGGACATACAGTATGTGGCCGTCACCACTGTGAAACCTTTTGTGGGTTATAAAATGATTAGCTGACCATTGAAATTCTAGAAGTGTTGCATTTGTAGCAACAATCAGCTCCTCAGAGAGGAGGCAACAGAGTGTGAAACCTGAATTCAAGCAACAGAGAGGCTGAAAGAATAATTAAAACCAGAAATAACTTGGAGCTGCTAGAAATTATACTAAATACTAAGGTTTGCAACATAGCAATAATATCTGTATTTATGTAAACATGCATGCATGAACGTGTGTGTAATGAAAATGGCATAGTTTCCAAACAAAAAGATGGCTGCCAAATATTTTTCTCCAGCTATCATAATTTTCCAGAGTGAACTGTTTTTAAATATTCCCTAAGGACTTCTGGCCATAAATATTTCTAAAGAGTATGCACTTAACTCATGCCAATCAATATCATAAAGCAACTATACAGCTAAATTAGCAAAGAAGACCACTCGTACTTATTGACTAAACCCTGATGTTTCTTGTACCTAAGGCTACAGGTCAGCAGCTTATATGGTAATAGTATTTCTGTTTTCAAAAGGTGTGTATCCTGATCTTACTTTTTTATATAGAAGATTAAACACTGCATAGCATACTTGCCTATTTAGAAAACTTGTTTGCCTTTAGGAAAAAGGCATCCTCTTAAGAGTTTTCTTTAACTTTACAGGAGACTGCATTTCTGAGAAACAAGATCTCTCCTGGACATTCCAAAGGACTACTCAGAGGACCTAAATTTTCTCAAGGGACCCAAGTTACTGTGTTTGGACTTTTAAGTCAGTCCTAGTATACGCATGTGGACTTCAGGTAGAATGAGCAATGCAAAGAACTTGTTTGGACTTGGTGTCTCCTTGTATTTTTGGGGACTGATGGACCTTACTACAACTGTGCTGTCAGGAAGTGCCAGGCCCCTCACTGAAGGGCAAGAAGACAACCTGTCAGACAAGCTGCACCAGCGTATGAAGAGGAGCTGGGTGTGGAACCAGTTCTTTGTTCTGGAGGAATACACAGGAACGGACCCTCTCTACGTTGGGAAGGTAAGACTCAGAGGCAGCAGGAGGGTGTCTGTAAGAGTGTATCCATCTGTGTATCTGCAGATTGTGGTGACACATGAAATGTTTCCTCAAGTGCCTTTGCCTTCTTTCTGGCAGTGACTTCATCCGCATTAATTTCACTTCTGCTCCCAAGAGCTTTTGCCCCATGTCACCATTGTTTGGGAAGAATTTCTGTTTCAAGGGGCTGTCAATATATTTGCCTATTTCAAAGAGATCTGCTGCATCAATCATCATCTGCAATTTGAGGCAGTGTTAGAAAATCTGCAGCAATCTTTCCAGGGACTCCTACAATGTCAAGGCAAAGCAAGGTTATATTGACATATATGGATTAAGAAAGAAAGGAAGAGTTTGTGATCATGCTTCTGTCCATGATCAAGTCAGCTAGAAGCTGCAATTCAAAATCAAATTAAATATCCAGTTTCCCTTGAAAACTGACATTTCAATTTTTGTTTTCTGCAAATGTTCAGGGTCAGAGTATCTTCTGCCTTCCCACATCTTGACTGCAGGTTAATTTTGTGGACTACAGAGAAGTTGGTCCAGATCAAGAAGGTTGAAGGGACAGCTCATTAAATTCAACTATGAAGGCTCCTATTTTTGGATCCCTTATACCCCAAGAACCTACCCATCAATACAGATATGTGTAAAATGTATTCCTGAGCTCATCCTATATACTTGATAACATTTTATATTTGCTTTTCTGTGTCTCCTTGAGGAAGAAGGAAATCAGACCAGTGACATCTGCCATCACAATCCTCCTTTTTTGTTTTTAAATACCCTAAATCGCTGACCCTGTATTGACCCTGTTATTCAAAGTTTTATGGTCAGCATCAAGTTTGCTGCTATTCTACACCAAGGTGACAAATCTGGACAAAAGTGTGGAGACAGTTAATGTGCTTAAGGGTTTGAACAATACAATCAAGATTTTACATGCCTTGAATATCAGATACAGCTATGACAGGTGGAGACTACATATAAGTAAATATGAAAAATAACTTAGAAAGGATGTCAGAAAACAATTCCTTCACATTTCATTGCTTATTTTTTATATGATATAGGTTCCATTTTTCCTTCCAAGTTATCCATCTGCAGAGGAAAAAAAAAATTACATATCCAGAGGCCCAGTTTGGATTCATATTTATCATTCTACAACCCCATAGAGCTAAACTGTGCTCTCAGTCACACCAGTATAAATCAAAATGAATCCACGGGCTTCAAAAGACCTCCTCCTGATTTATCCCTGCATGACTGACAGCAAGATGTGCTCTCCTTCCTCCCACAGCAATGGCATTACTAGTGATTGCCTCCAGATGAGATCTCATTAGTCTTCATTCATCTGTGCACCTAGCTTTTCAGCTCTTGATATCTCTATTGATTAAAGAAATTAATATTTGTTTTCATGCAATTCCCAGCTTCTGAACAAGGGCCAGACTTACTATTTCACATTCTCAGTTACATATGAAATGACTTCAGGCTTCCACTTGTGAGCTGAACCTTAGGAAAAACAAGTACGGAGAGAAACCAGCTCACCTTTTAGACCTGGCGGTGTCATTAGGAGCACACACACTTGGCACAGTCAGCAGCACTCCTATGCTTGCTGCCACTCGGCTTTGCCCTAGGGAAGGACACCGAGACGGCTCCTCATGGCCTGGGCCTGCCACTCTAAACCCCAAGCTGCCATAAGGGAGCTTTTCCAAGGCTGCGTGGGTGATGGCTGTGCTCGCACCGGGGTGCGCAAGGGCTAATTAGCTCCCATGGTTAACAGGGCCAATTAGTGGCACGCACTGCTGAGCTGACACGACTGCATGGCTCCAAAGGCCTCCTAACTCAGCAGTGCTCTGTGTAGTCCTGGCACCAGGGAGCTGTGCTGCCAAAAGGGGCCTCTGGGGCTCACACATTCCATCGTCTCCTATTCCCGATCCGGGTGCGGTGGGATGAGGGCTGTGGGGCTCTGTGAGGCACAGGCTGCCCCTCGCCTCACCCAGCCGGAGGCACAGGCGCTGCAAAGAGGCAGCAGCCTCCCACAGTTCATCCTAGTCTTAGGGATCCTTGGGAAAGGGGTCGGAAGGGAATAGACTGTGGGGTGAATTAATTGTTCTGGCAGGTCAGAAATTTTTCAGCCCTAGTCACCCCAGGCTGACTCAAAAATAGTTCTGTAAAGGCTCGCACAGAGTGGGGCGGAGGTGCAACAGGGCTTCCAGTCTGCGGCTGGCTGCTCACACCAGCCCTCCAAAACAGCCCTGGGTCCCATACCAGGCCGGGCAGGGCCTCTTCTAACTGGTACCACCCACAACAAACATCCTCACAGCCAGGCCTTGCTTTTATCCATCTGCTCTCTCCAAGACCCTGTCGGAAGGAGAAAGAATTCACAGCATAGAGTCAGTTGTACAGCTGGTTCTGGCTGGTTCTGTATGACTGGAGCAACCAAAGAAGCACCTTGACTTGAACCATAGGTCCAGGCTTGCCTAATATGATTTCCAAGGTTGCTGTGATTCTGTGAACTTTCCTAGACAACTGTTAAGGCAAGGTGCAAAATATGTTCTGGACAGGGGAATGAAAGGAACTTCCTGATGTGAAGTCAGTACAATTTTTGCTTTTCTCTGGTGTTCATAATAGTGATTTAAAGTATTTCAGCTTCAGAGGGCTCCTGGTCCTGTCACAGATAAATACAAGGCTTCAGTTTCCCCAGAGGTAGCCATTATTGGCTAATAGGATGAACTAGGGAAACCAAAGCCCCTTCATTTGCTACAGCAGGTATTTTCCACATTCATTGAGCAGCCTACACTGTGTTAGTAATTGAACTGGGGACACACTTCACCATTTTGCCGTGTTGGAGACTCCCTAACCCTGTTTCAAAGAAGCATTTGAATCACAGCAGCTGAAAAAATGAATAAAACGCAACCTCTCCACAGACTATCAATGTATATCAACCACACTCACTCATGTATCCTTACAAAAATCCCCTGCAGGTGCTACCTCCATGGAAGCAGAGAAGGGAGAAGCACATCAAGGATGGAGTCACAGACTGGTTAGCAGAGCTCTGTGGGTTCTCCCCCGAGCTGCTCATTGCAGCACTACTCTCTTCCACATGCCCTTTGCCAGGAAATGTGTCATTCCAATGCAGATGTAACATGCTTAATTTTTTTTTGTACTATTCTCATCAAAAGAAGCAATATGGGTTGACACAGTTAAAAATTTCTCAGGAGTTAATCAGCTTTATTCCTCCAATAACCCATTCTTTAACATGGAGGAGAAAGTAAAAATTAATTCCTCCTACTCTGTATCAGCCACATAGCAACATAGTTTATTGCACCACCCATAAAACAGAGCCAACTTAAAAGTAGATCACCTTTCAGACACAGTGACTTTTACACTCCAATCTACAGCATCCTGATATTAGGTTTGGTGTGAGCTTCAGTCCCTTCAGACACCAAATTCTTTCAGATTTATTGCAGTCTGGCAGTGTTATGTCTTTTATACCCTTTTTTGCTTTGTCTAGAAAGAGCAGGTTATACAAGAAGCTGCAAAAGTGCTGCAAGCATTTCTTACTGCCTAGCCTTGGTTGAGACCCGATGTTTCTAATAAATCACAGTTAGACAGAGATCCTCTTCTACTCCCAAATTCTTAATAGCATGCCATGTTCATTCTTTGCTTGCTCCCTTCACAACTGCATTTATTCCAAATAGGACTTTGGACAGAAGGTGTATTTTAACCCATGAGTTTGATTAATTATTTGCTTCTAAGTATTCTGAAAATTCCTGAACATCTACTGCTATTTCAAAAAATGCTTCCTTTTTTCTTTCTCTTTTCCTTCTTCTTTTTCTCCTTCTTCTTCTTCAATTTCTTTTCCTGTTTCTTTTCCCTTTTTCCTTTTCCATTTTCTTTTTTCCTTTTGTTTATTTCTTTTTATTTTTCTTGCTCTTTACTGTTTCATTCTTCTTTGCCTTTTCTTTGACTTTGATTTTGACTTTGACTCCTTCTTTCTCTTTTTTTTTGTTCTTTTCCTTATTTAATGAGGACTTGCTGGTGTTCCAAAACACATTTTCTTCCATCAGGCTCAGCTCTAATTCCCAAATCACGTCTAACATCTGTATCTGTCTCAGCAGCTGCATTCTTTCACTGGTGCACTAATGCACTAAAACAAATGCCCAAGATGTAGCTTAGTGGTTCTGAATCAATTTGAAAAGCTATAATAGTGTCCTCCTTCTGGAAGTATCCTGTTTACTAGCTCCTGCAGTGATAATCTCTGACTTATGGGTGTTTAGGGTAAGTAATAACAACCACTGTCTTTTTTGAAATTAATCACAAGATGGTGTTTCCTGAAGATACGCCAGTTTGAAGTCCTGGTGCCTGCATGTGAATTAATACACATGGCAGCCATCTAAATTTAACTGGTTACCACTGCCAAATTTTTCTGGGCTTGTTCTTCCACCATTCAGTTAATACATCACCTGAGAGCTGCAAGCTCTCCTCCTAAGGATCAGTGTTTCTCAGATGCAGTAGCTACTGCAGGGATGGAGGCAGAGGAGAACGAAGCGAAATACCAGTGGCCTGACACAGCCATTGTGACAACCTGCGCCTTCAGCCCTTGCAGCCACATCGCAGTGCTGCTGCCCTTAACGCTCGCTGTGGCTTGGACTCCATGGGCCACTTCCATAAAGACCTGTCTGCAGGCTGGGATATGCCATGGAAAACCATGGGACCCCACTGCAGCTGAAAGCACTCTTGCTCTAAAACCAGGAGTGCGTCCAAGTTTTGCATCCTACCCGAGAGACAAGTAAGGGACACACCCTTCAGAGAATGAGCATCTCCCAACCAGACCCTTCTCTGGCAGAAGAGGTGTTTCTACTCCCCAGGCAACGGGATCGTGTGCCCTAAAACAGCTGAGGAGCTGCTTCACTGGCACTAGAAATGCTTAGGTCAGATAAGCCATTTTATCCACGTCCCTATTAAACTTTTTCCTATGTAATAAGTTACTCTATATGTTCTTTATGTTTTTAAACAGCCCAGAGATGAGATTTCTTCTTTCTGTCTTGAGAGAATAGCTTGTAATGAAATGTACAAAGTTTGACTTCTGCTTTTTGACACAAATTATCCATTTCTGTTTGGATTCTTTCTTCAAATCCTACCCTCCTGTGTTCATATATTCAGTTTATTATTCTAAAGTTTTTCTCTCCAGTACAAATATTTACCTATGTTTGGCCCCATCCTCCAAAATTACTCTCTTATGTCCTTTAAGTTCATCAAAGCTTTAAACACACACCTAATTCTGACCATATTTCTGAAATTATTTGCTCATGTATGCATTTTAAAATGTGCTTAATTGAATCCAGCCCACTTTCACTACTTCTTTTTTACTATTATTTATCCTTTATTCATCTCCCACAATGATCATCATACTGGAAAACTGTATTCACATCTGAACCATTTTGATTATTGCACCTTGAGACTATTGCCTTCCTGTCTTTTGGTACTGAATGATTACTGCCATTGGGCATTGGTCTTTATGCTCTGTTCCTCAAAAGCATGGAAGTATGAGCATACCATTGTGGATTTTCATAGTGTGAGTGAAATTAAGTAATTTGATTGCTTTTGATAGTCATTCCAGTATTTCATGGGAGCCAGGTGTTTAACAGAGTGTAGTCCCCAGAATGATTTGTTTCCCTGTTTTAGATTATAATTAGTACTGTGTTTACTCTTGCTCTGTTCTGTTGCATTCACAGCTATCTGTGGCTGCTCAGAACTAATTAGCAGTCATGCAATAAATCCGTTTGCTAATTTCCTTGAAAATCTGAGAAGGTTCTCATCTCTATAGCCTACCATGGGCATAAGCAACTGTTTCTTGCTGCTTACCTTATCTACTCTTTGACAATATCCCTTCCTGAAGATATAAGGATCCAGACTAATTTTATTACTAAAAAAAAAAATAGAAAAAAATTAAAATATTTCTGAATCATAACACTTACTGGGTAGCTCTTCCATTCTGCTTTCCCCTTGATCCAAAACAGATTTGTCTTATTTGCCCCAACGTTATGCTACCCCTGTAGTATTTGACTCCTCTTAAGCCAAGTGAGCAAGCAGAGTCTGCAACTTTGCTGACCTCACTTTATCCCAAATCTTCTCAGTGGCCATTGCAACAAGGCAAAAGATAATTATTGTGTCAAGTGAGATTCCAAAAAGGCACAGAGCCTGTTCCTGTTTGGGTGCCTCTGCCTTTTCTTTTGGCACAGCTGTGGGCGTAGAAACAAGAAGACAGGAGAGAGTTTTTAATTACAACTATGCAATACAGGCTTCACTATTTGCCTCTTTCAGCAGAGCGAGTTCATTAAAACCAGCTTGTGAGTCCCAACAGTGAGACCAGGGCGCTCAGGATGATCACGTGCCTGGTATTTCTCAGCAGCTGCTTACCCAGCTCACGGTCTAATTGAATCCTGTTCCTTTCCACAGCTCCACTCTGACATGGACAGGGGAGATGGATCAATCAAATACATCCTCTCAGGAGAGGGAGCTGGCATTGTGTTCACAATTGATGACACGACAGGGGACATTCATGCCATTCAGCGGCTGGACCGGGAGGAAAGGTCACAGTACACCCTCAGAGCACAGGCTCTGGACAGGCGAACGGGCCGGCCCATGGAACCAGAGTCAGAGTTCATCATCAAAATCCAAGACATCAATGACAATGAGCCCAAGTTCCTGGATGGACCTTATGTAGCCTCTGTTCCAGAAATGTCACCTGTGGGTAAGGCAGATTTTGTGGAATCCCTTTCCCTTATAAGCAAATTGGAGATGGTCACCAAAGCACAAATTCCCTGACTCCTTGAACCAAGCTTTTGCCCCTTGTGCAGGAGCTGCAGGACAGAGGAGCTTATCCTGGGGTGCCTGGTTGCTGTAAGAAAAGGGACAGCAGGCTTTACATCAGGATCAGCTGGCCCCCTCTGAAAGAAAACATGCCAAGGGAAGCCTGAGAGCTGGAAAAAGGTGTGATTCAAACATGCCATGCTCAGACAATTTGTAGTAACACAGTGCCCCTTCTCCTCTGACATCAAATGGTAGAAATAATAATGTCCATTAGACAGCCATTACCATCCTGAAAATAACACAGTCTTAGCAACCTGATCCAGTTCATGCTGAGAGCTCAACTACTGTCCAGGAACCCTTGAAAACATGGAGACATTAAAACAATCATTAGCTCCTTCTAACCCATGTAAGCCTGCACTAAACAAAGTTCTGTGAATCCTGAGATTCTGGTACTATTTGCCCTCCACTTTGAGAGAATGAGATCATGTTGAAGACAGTCCTGTTATTGCAATGCAGAAGACAAACAGCAGCCTTCCTATCCTGACACAAGTCAGGAAAAATCATTTCCATGTAGAAAATCAAATAATCACATAAAATATTGTTTTTCTGGGCTTTTTTTCTTTATTTTTGAGTTGGTGGTTTTTGGTTTTTTTTTGCTTATTGCTTTTTGGTGCAATGACATCACTGCAGAGATAATAATACCATATAAATTTCATGTCCTGAAGTTACAGATGCACTTCAACTTCTCATTCTTCAATATTACATCGACATAAAGCTAGAGAGAGGCATCAAGTACAGAAGTTCCAGTCAGAAATAATGTTTCTTAATGGTAATGGCTAGCTTGAATTCAGATTTATCTTCAAGTGCTTATCTAGTAACTCTGGATTTATTTCTAACACAAAACATTATGTAGAAGGCTAGATACATTCATAAAGGCATTTTCTGACATTTTGAGGAGTCAAAACACACATATTTCAGTTGTGCCTCACCTTCTCCTTGTTCTTGATAAATTAAATCACCTGCAAGCCATTACTATCTTCAGAGGAAGCAGACCTTGAAAACCAAGTGAAAAAAGAAATATATATGGCTCTGTGTGGGTTCCAAAAGGCACTTCAGCAGTGGATAATCTCTAGGCCATGCAATGTAAACTGCAGTCCCACAGAGAGATTATCTCAGAGATACATCCCTTCATGCTCACTGTTTGTGTACAATTTCCATCCCTCAGTCAACTTACGGCATCTATGGGCCTGCTAGAGCAGTTTGTGATTTATGTCAGCCGAGCTGTGGAATTTCTTTGAGCTGCCTCCTAATGACATTTAAAATCAAGACAAGGGGAAAAGAAGCAAGCAGTATATAATTACCATCTCTCTGCCAACCATAACAAAGTACTGTTAGTTCAGCAAATCTGTAACTCTGGTCCATAGAGTACTTGCTCTTTTATATCTTCTTATAGAAGCATGATGAATTAATACCTATTAATTCCTTTAGTGCTAATGAGCTACAAGTATGAGCAATAAGTACAAGCACTGCAAGCATCAGATGAAAAAGTTCGGTGTGGGAGAGCTCTTGTTAGGCATTTCAATTTACTTTGAACTGTGCACTTTTCCTGCCAGCTCTTTATCCCACAAGGTCTTATCTTGATGGTTTTTTTGTCAGGCACCTCTGTTATCCAGGTGACAGCGACAGATGCTGATGACCCAACCTATGGGAACAGCGCGAGAGTCGTATACAGCATTCTCCAAGGACAACCATATTTCTCTGTGGACTCACGGACAGGTATGTTATTTCATCAGGGAGTGAGTCAGTGTGAAAACCAAAAGGAAAAGTTGCAAGCAGAAAGAAAGGGCAGTGCATCATAGCTGTGGCCAGAGAAATGTGTTTCCATGGCTTGGAGCCAAGACAGAGCAGCACTGTGCAAGGGGTAAAGTAATGCTGTGGCACTGAGCTCCAGAAGAATGTGCTTTTTCCAGTGATATATTCCTCTGAATGACCATATTCTGCAACTCAGGATCTGGATGGGTTTGATGCTGTAAATACTCTTGCTGGCTTCTATCATTGAAAAATGTCTACAACAGATCTACTTGGTAACAAGGCTTAGGGGGAAAAAATCTATGAACCAGCCAGGACTGGAAAGTGCAAGCTAAAGGATGCCATTTTCTGGAGTAGTTTTACCTAAGGGTGCTCTTGGTAATACCCTTACATTTATCTATAGGACACCCTTTCTGTTTTGCTTGCTTTCTCTCTCTCTTTTCTGTATACTTCCAAGGTTTATTTTCAAAAGTGGAATCTGACAAATTTTGACAGTTTCTGAAGGGCATCTGTAGTGCTAAGGTCAGAAACTCATGAGACAATAGTCACTGCAGAGCCCTAGGGAACAACATAGGAAAAACACTGAATAATCTACTTCCAAAGTTAGCAGTTTACGGGGTAGGTGCTCTAGTCAAAGACAAACTTGTATGTGGCATGTTATTTTCTCAGCTTTGTTTATATTTACAATATAAATAAACTTCTAATATTCCTTTTGTAATCAGGCATCAACCACAGACAAATAAGGGCGTAATCATAGATTTGCTAAGTACCAAATTATTTCTAAGGAAGCAAAGGACCAATATTCAGGGTCAGATCAAGTACAGATTTAGAATGCACTAGAATGCAGCCTATACAGAAGATGGGCCCTTAAGTCCAAAATCATGTACTTTATTGGTATTTAACCCAGAAAAGATCTTTTTCTCCTCTTACTAACTTCCCAATCACTTAGACCTACATCTCTGGACAGACTCAGAGATGCCTCAGCCTTTAGCTGCCTCAGTCAGGAACTGGACTCCGATTTAGGGTAAGCACTGTTGTGAGCCAGAAGCCATTTCCCTTTCACAAGCTCAGGACCATAATCAGCTTCCCCTGTGCAAACTCCCCTGTGGGATTTGGTAACCCACAAAATGCAATTGCAGCTCTGACATTCTTCTAAAACAGAGCTAAGGCATAATCGACCAACAGCTCCTTTGTATTGATAGACAGTGATTAAAACACCCAAGAGTGGACAGCTCATTTAGTACAGTCCTCCTCTAGCAGCATTTGGAGTTCTTGCCATTTAACCTCCCGACACAGCCTCTTGGTTCCAGAGGTGTGCTCCTATTCCTATTCTGCCACCATCCACACGGGTGCTGAACAAGTGTCTATGTGAAAGCACAACTTCAAAGGAAAGTTGAGAGCCTCCTCCTCCTCCTCCCTTTTTGCAGAATACTTTTACAGCCTGACCACAATCACATTCCCCCAGAAGATAAAAGAACTCTCCCACTTCCTAAGAAACCCTCTGGCTGTTGTAGAAAAGACATCACCTCTGCTGTTAGGTGTTTTCTTAAGAGCACAAACCTCACTCAGTTTAGTGAAAGAAATGGTTCCAGTACATTTTTTTGGAAGATCTGAGGATCTGAACTTTTCCCATAGCCTTTCCTACAGCCCTAAGTATGGGTTTAATGTTCACCACCATCCTTAGCATTTCTTTGCTGACTGACTGTGCAGCAGCATCAGATGCTCCCTGCTCTGCATTGCTGCACCTCTGGGTACCTGATCTGGCTCTGTGCCTTGATGTCCTGGACTATCCCTCCTCTAGGGACCAGAGGGCCCAAAGAGAGGCATGGCAGAGCCTGGGGTTTAGGCACTGATGTTTTTTTTAGGTCAAGCCAAGAGTGGATATTCCCTAAAAAGCATTCATATATGGAGAAAATATTTCCCAAAATGCTAAGTATTTTCATATCTTATTTATATATCCATGGGAGCTGAGGAACTACAGCACTTCACAGGAGGCACTCAGCTTTGCAGGATGGGGCTCTGAAGGACTCCACGCAGGAAGAGTAAAACAGTGCACTGCGAGTTGTTCTGTACCGGTCACTATTTCTTCCCTTCACGCACGGTGATAATTGCCAGTGCAATATCATTTTACTGCTTTTTTATTAAACCCATACATTGTCTTTCTGCTAAAAATAAAGACTAAATGCAGATAAATCAAGTTAATAGCGTCCTGATGTGCAAGTGCTACGTGTTGAGTCGTGCGACTCGGATGACGCCCGGGGCTGACACACGCTTGTCCCCACGCCGGAGGGCATCCCAAATGTGTCGCTAGCAAGGGCTTGCCCTCTGGCAGCGCATCCCCGGGCTGCACTGCGGGCTGCTCGATGGAGTACCCTGGAGGTGCAGGGTGGGGCTGGGAAAGCCGGAGGACGGAGCGCCGGGAGCCGCCGAGCGGTGCGGGGACAGCGGGAGCGCCCCGCGGCACCGCCAGCGCTGCCCGGGCCGGCGCTCGCAGCCTCGCCTCCATAAGAGAAGTGCTGCTGCCACCTCATGTCCTCTCGCAGTAGTGTTACCCCGGCGAAAAGGGACGCCCTGCGGTCCGGGGGAGCAGGGTGGCCGCTCCGGAGCGGGAGCAGAGGCGTCTCCCCGCATTCTGCACTCGCAGCCCCAGCCTGGGTCCCGAAGGACACGAGCAAAGCCCGCGGGCTCATGCCAGGTGGTCTCCAGGACGGCGTGCTTACGAACGCTCTGGAAAACTCCTCTTGATGGGTCTTTTAGAAAAACACATCACTCCCAGATTTTATGCAGAGATGGTCTTCCTGAGCAGGGCCTTAATTCGACGTAGCACACTGTTCCCGAAAAGCTTTTCCTTGGAAGGCAACATTTTAATTTTGAACCGGCAGCCTGTCCCATAGCTGATGCATTTTAACTGGCTTCTTTAAAATTCACACCTTCTGTTAACCTAGATTCCACTTGGGTGAGTTTTACTGTGCCAGGAAAGGTGAGACTCAGTGCAAAGCCTGGTCTCGATCTTGACACAGGGAACAGGATGCAGGAGCAAGAGCCCTGCACCCTCGCTGTGCACTCTCTAACTGCCATTTTCTTTTGTTCCCCAATCTCCTTTCCACCCTCACTCTCAGGCTTAATTAGAACAGCTCTAATGAACATGGACAGAGAAGCAAAAGAATATTATGAAGTGATTATCCAGGCGAAGGATATGGGTGGACAGCTGGGAGGATTAGCTGGAACAACCACAGTCAACATCACCCTCTCTGATGTCAATGACAATCCACCCAGATTTCCACAGAGTGAGTACCCATGGTGCCAGGACAGGCAAAAAGGGGTGGCTGAGTTTTATGTCTGCTGTTTGCTCTCGTGACAGCCCTTTTCAAACTCAGGATAGTGACAACTAGAGATGGGCAGAATTTGAGATTCAGTGCAGAACTCTCCCTCAGAAAAATGTCAAAAGGAATTATTCAACACCTTGCCTTTCACAGAAGGTTTCTGACCTCCAAAATTATCAAAAACAACATTTTTTTTTAAAGGATGGGAAATTAATTTACAGAAAAAGGCAAGAAGGAGAACTTTTGTGTTTAAACTGCTCATGGCCATTGCCTTTGGCTACTAATTGCTGCTCTGATTGTCTTTTCATCCTATCTCCAGAGGATGTCTCTCAAATCAGGGACATGTGGTCGTGCTGGAAGTTGAAAGATAATTCATTCAACACACCAGCCAGGCCACAGCAGGGGAGCATCTGGGAGCTGTGCTGCCAGTGTGGAGTGAGTTGTCATAAAGGCTGTTCTCCAGGAAATGTTCATCTAAACCTTGGCAACATACAGTTAAACCCTGAGATATGTAACAGCCATAGTTAATGGATGCAAAAATAGGCAACTCCATTCTTATCAGAAACATTACATTTTGTATTTACAAAAATGAACTTCAAAGCAAGATTTGCAATATTTTGCTCTTTGTTTATAAGATTTTTCATCACATTTATTTACATAATTCTATATTGCCATAAAAAATTCAAACTAAGCTTTTCAGTTTTGATTGGACTAAATCTATCAAGGGATGTAATTTGGGGTTTTTTTAAAGAAAACTGATTCTTTTAGTGGTGTAAATCAATCTCAAGCCATTTTGGTTTTGACATTTTTCTCATTTAGCTGAGTAATGCAAACTCCCGCAGTTCTTTTTGTTGGTATTCTTCTTCTCCATCTGTTTCTGCATGTTGCACTGCTAAATCAAAGTGTTCCACTAAGATCAGCAAGAAATCTCAACTTCCACTTTTCTCCTTTTTCTGTTAGAGCAACTTGTTGAGCACACCATTGCCAACTGGGTTTTGCAAGTGGCATGAATTGTAACTGATATCAAACTCTATTAAGAAAAATGGCAATTCATCAAACCTCATCCTTGGTGTTATTCTGCCTTGTAAAGCTCAATAGTTGGTGCAGTCAACAGAGAGGGTACAGCAAGGAAGGTTTGAAAATAAAGTATGATGCCAGAGGCACATAGGCACAACATTTATATTTTCAAAATACACTTTTAAAAGAGCAGATTGTTCTTTCCCCAGTCTTGCTGCTAAGTAAATTAGCAATGCAACAAATGTGCTCAAGACAGTATTTGTAGGGTGAGGCAATACATTTTAATAGGGTAACTGGTAAATTTGAAAGAAACGGGCAAGCTCCTGAGCTTTCTTCAGGGCTGAAAAGAAGTTTGTAGGGACTTGAAAAAGGATTTGTGGTGCTCAAAACTTATGTTTATTCCTGTTGTACAAACTGATCTAATAAAAAGATGCCTGTCCTATTAAATCTGTTCCATATACTGCTTTATATCATGGCTGCAACAGCACTGGTGTTAATTGCCCTATTTTTCTAGTTGAAGTTCCTGTCTTCAAGTGTATTCTTGTTTTTAAAAAAAAGGCATTCAACAAACCTGTTGGTATAAAAAACACCTAAATAAAACTTCCCCAGGAAATTTAGCTGGGCTGTGACTTTTTAAAGGTAATCACATGGCTGTCACAGCTTTGGGACAGGTACTGCAGACTCCCTGCAGGCCATGCAGTGTTTCGGCCTCCCTGCTCCACTCTTTGCATTGCTGTGCAGTTTTTGGTTCCTCTTCACAGCCTGTTTTTTCTCCTCTCTCCCTCTGTGCTGCTTGTGCCAGAGCATTATCAGATGAGTGTGCTGGAGTCTGCCCCCGTCAGCTCCACCGTGGGTCGTGTGGTTGCTAAAGACCTGGACGAAGGCATTAATGCAGAGATGAAATACAGCCTTGTGGATGGAGATGGACTGGATGTCTTTGATATTAACACTGATCCTAATTACCAAGTTGGCATCATCACTGTGAGAAAGGTAAAAAAGTTTCCGTTTTATAGTAATTTATATGGCTAACAGTCGTGGTTACATTTTATGTGTGGAATATTCCCTTACACATGCAGTAACTTGGTTCCCGTTATGTGACTCTAGCCCCCTTCCAGCTGTAAAACACAATTTCTTTAACATTTATTGCTAAAATATGAATGCAGACTGCGTTCCTAGGAACAACTTTTATAAAGTAGGGACAGCATTAGCATAAACATGTCTTTTCCCACCAAAGGAATGTTCAGATTCCCTATTTATCTATTTGAATATTCTCTGCAGCTTAATTATCCTACAATGCAAGAAATTAGATCAATATTTGCATTTGAACTGTACATATTTTTCACTCTGGTGTTCCACAAACAATAATAAAGTATGCCTTGGAATTATTTATAAACCAATAAAACCCAGGCAGTGTTGTTTTTTTTTTAATTGCTGCTTGAAGATCCATAAATGCTAATTAGGCTAGAGGAAGCTGTCTCTAAAATGGCAGCTGTGAAACTGCTGGTACTCTGTACCACAGGCTATGCAGGAAGGCATAGAGTATTTTGCTTAGGCTCCCTGCTATAGGATATTTATTCTACAATCTTTCATAAATGTTAGAAGTTCAACTCTGTTTCTAGGTTATGAAATTGTAACCATATTTCTGCCTAAGCATATCTAGTGTACTAATAAGGAAGTATAGTTTCCATTTAAGTGGCCTGGGATTAAACTCTGCACTAAAATAGAACAATACAAGGGAGGGTTTTGACCTTGCAAGCTTCTATGCCCTGCAGCAAAGCATTTAAGCATGTATTTCTGGTCACCTTTCTCCAGCTCTTGTTTATGCATCTTAGTCCCTAAAGTTAAACATGTCTTCTGGAATGAAATAGATGTTAATGCAAACTCTTATGTAATTTTCCACTCATTTATCAATGAAAGAAAATAGTTTCTTTGTGGTTAATGTGTCAAAGAGCTTGACCTTTGTTATTATGAATACAATTTTGCTATGTGTTCATGTATGTCCAGAGGAGTTATAAAATGCATGGTATCAATCATATTAGATATGTACTGTATCAGGTATATATTGCTCAATCCACCTACTGTACCTAAACATTTGTAATATTTTATGTATGCCTCTAGCTATATGCAATGCTGTGATTATCAATAGCCAAATGCTGGGAAAGTTGTCCTTTGGATCCACTCAAAAAACAAAAAAAAAATACAAAAGGATATCAAAATGGGGGGAGAGGGGAGAGAGAATTTCTAAACCAAGAATAAAATCTTATTTAAAAGTAAGCAGGGCTTTCCTTTTAATTTTTCTTGACAGATTTCCCAAACAAAATAATTAGCACTTCTAACATGAGTATCAGAAAGCCAGAATTTACTGGCAAGACTGTTGCTTGTGGTGTTGTGGCTACTTACCACAGCCTACTAATCCCACAAAATGATGAACACCCCCTGAAGACTTGCAGTTCCTTCCAAGCTCCCTGCCTGGGAGACTGAGGCTCACCATACCTTCTTCTTCTCCCTGCCTTCCCTTTTGCACTGCCCATGGGAGGCAGGGTGATGGGTTACCCAGCCAGCACAGCTCCCAAGAGAGCCCTGTCCTGTCCTGCCTTCCTCCCCTGACATTGCCTGATCAATCACTTTCTCACAGCGGGTCCTGCTAAATCCCCCCCTGCATGGTGCCACCTCTCAATGCCTGTGTCAGCACTGGCAGGACACGGACAAGGAGCACTTTCCATGGGCTGCTTCTCCTCTTGGCTGTGTTTTGCAGCCTGCTCAGTTCACAGGAGGAGGCAGCCTGCCTGCCCTCCCCATGGGACCAGCTTTGGAAAGAGGTTTGAATGCACCCATGTCAGACAAATCTGATCAGGGTGGCAGTGGTGTTGAGGCATTAGCACAGGAGAGGAATAGGAGGGAAAGTCATCTTTGACAATGAAGGAGTCCAAGGCAAACAGGAGCATGAAAATGTGATGGTCTAGCATACCTGTCTGATTTTTCTCACTTTTCTAACTTGATCTAGGTGATTATGTGTTTTAAAAATGTAATTGGGTTTTATAGCTGTTAACTGTGTCTGTGATTTAACTGCTTTTTTTATAACTTAGCTTTTTAGTGTACATGCAATGTTTCTCGTGCAGTTTTCTTCACATGGGAAACCATTAAATATAATGGCCTCTTTCTTAGTATGTGCTTAGGCACCTTTGCATTGCACATTCCTTGCCAGATGGACAATAAGTGTTGCTTGGTCCTGTGAATGTATCTTGCTGCCATTTTTACAGCACATAAATATGCAACTGGTAGACAATAATGACTCTGCAGCAAGGGATATTACGTTTGTAGACCTCACCAGATCCTTGCTGACAAGTGCTATGCCTGCAGTAGTCACTGATGTACCAGGTGGAACTAGAGTCAGCAGGAGCAAGTTTCAGACCACCTGTTGGTAGCTGCTGCCACAGACTGCAGAATTTGTACTGTCTCACTCACTGTACAGCATCTCCCGCAGTACTGGACCATCATGTCCCTAGCACAAGAAACCAGTTCTCGTTCCAGTCTTCATTCCTCACTCCCATGTACTAAATCCTGAGTGATTTTCAGTTTTATAATTTCAAGAATGCCAGTCTTTAGTCAGGCATTCCTATGCAGGACATCAGTACTGGTAATTTATTGTGAAAGCATGAGATTTGATATGTCACTGCAACTTGATATGTCACTTCTGAAGAAGGAAGCTGTTGCAGAGCAGACAAGTACTGAAGACTTGACTGAATTTAGGAGGTGTTTTGAGGCCCATAGTATACACTGCTGCCATACCTGAGAATGGAAACCTTCTCCTGATGCTGCTTAAACTAATACACACCTCATGGCTGCAGAACTGGCCAGCTGGCCCACTGAGCATGGCAGGAAAGAAATGGGTTAAGACTGGCAAAGGAGAACTTTACTGCTAGAGTAATGATCTTTGCACCTTTGACTTCCAATTGCTTTGGCATCCTCCTTCTCTTCTATTTTCCTGCCCATCTCCATGCATTAGTCTGGTGGTTGGTCTTCAAAAAGAAAGAGTTGAATAGAAAAAGCAAAGGGGTTGGATCGGAACAGCAGACATCTTACTGTAGTCTGAATGAACTGCTGCTGTGTGGTAATTCCACACATGATGCTCAAATCCCTGTGTACAAATAAAACCACGCTTTTTGTAGACTATTCTTATAGCAAAGAGGAGCATGCCCCACTGGGTGACCCTGAGATCAGCCATTTCTTTCCTGGTACAAAGTTTGTCTTGCTCAGAAACCATGCAAGCTATGGGAATTCAGCTGTGCTGGTTTTCAGCATCAAAACTCCCCAAATTATTCAAGTAAGGGGTTGTGACCATTTAACCACAGCACAATTGCTTGCAACTTCTGACTGCAACTTGAGGAGTGTGACTGTATCCTCTGTGAGCTGTACTTCATCTGATGAAAATTTTTTTATCTTTTGGACTGATCCTTTCATTCTGGTTCATAAAATCCTTTCAGCTATCTCTTACCAAGGCTGGTAAGTAGCACATTAAATGTGGACTTTTTCATTCAGTTCTAAGAAGATTTTGGAGACACCTTATTTTCTTCAAGGATCTGTGAAAAGATGATGGAAGGGAGATAAAAAAATTATTTATTGAGCAGTTCAGTGTCAGCATTAATTACTTCTATATCAATGTACACCAAAGAAGTAGTTTTATCTAGATAGGAAATGAAATTCATGTAACTACTAACAGAGGAAGCTGGCTCCCTTTATCCATTGTCTCAGGAAGGAAAGAAAAGGAAAGAGGGAAAAGGAAACCATTCTCACTCCCTGCTTCAAATAATACTTGAGTATTTCATATTTCACCTTTCATATGAAGTGGAAGAGTTCCCACAGGAAGATATCAGGGATAATTTATAATTAAACTGCTGTGAAATTAAACTGTTCTCTAGGCAGGGAGCAGATTCAAATCCTAGCATACCTGGGCTGTGAACCCATATTTAGGATACTTACTGAAAGGAGGAGATGAAAAAACCTCAGTTCTAGGAAGAACGGATTACAGATAAAATTTGGGAGGCTGACCATGTTCCCTGCTCCCACTGGAGCTTGGCAGACAGGGCTTTTGGAAACATGACTCCAATGTCCTGAGAGGGAAAAAGAGGATGCTAACAGGGACCTCCACCTCCTGTGTGAGCCTTGTTCCTGCCACTGGGCTCAATTTTGAGAAGCCATCTATCTTACCTTATTTTCAGGTACTCCTATTACTGTCTGTTTCTTCATGGGCTGTGTAAATCACTATGCAGTGGCAGGGTGGCTGCTAATATTTTCATTTTAGCAAGAAGAATGAAAGAATATATATTTTGGAGTGATACGCCAGTATTTCTTCTGGCCTTTGCAGCTCAACTATCAAACTGAAGACAGAAAAAGTATACAGGCAATGCTTTTTCTGCATCTGCTAATATTTATCATTGTTTTACTTACAATTAAAAATAGTAATGATATGGCTCAGTGTGCCTAATTCTAGATATATTTTTTTCTCCTCAGCCTTTAAGTTTTGAGAGCAAGAAAAGCTACACCTTGAAAGTAGAGGGTGCAAACCCTCACCTGGAGATGCGGTTCCTGAACCTGGGTCCCTTCCGTGACACCACCACCGTGCACATCAGCGTGGAGGATGTGGATGAGCCTCCTGTGTTTGAGCCCAGCATCTACTTTGTGGAAGTGCCCGAGGATGTGGAGATTGGAACCACCATACAGATTATTTCTGCCAAGGACCCAGATGTGACCAACAACTCCATCAGGTCTGTCCTCTCTGTGTGTTGCCCCATGAGCACTCCTTGGTATGTCTGGTTGGTGGGGCAGTGATGGGTGAGAGTGACTTCCTGTCTTTCCAGTCAGTTGTAGTTGTCAGTGGGTTTAGCAAACCAGACCTCACACACTGAGGGCTCTGTCAACGCAATGCAGGAGCTCCCTCTGCTCTGTGGTATGGAGGACATCAGCATCAAGCCTTGCAATGAGCAGGTCAGGCATGTCCTGATGGTGTACATTAAAAGCAAACCCCAGATTCTTGCCTTTGCTGGCACTAAACGTGACAGCGTCTCTGAGAACCCGCTGCAGTCCCGATGAGAAGGTGATCAACTTGCTTGTCCTTTCTCCTCCCCCTTCTCTTTCAAAGCTTGCCCTTGTCAAAAGCTCAAACACACAGCTACTTTTGGAGTGGATTGAATGAATGCTAATAAATATTCAAGAACTGCTAAATTTTCTAGTGTCTGGTCAAAGATGCAGAACTAGATATTCCCATAAGGTGGTAAGAAAGGTAAAAGTATATTTACAGCCACAGGAGCTTCATAGCTGCAAGTCAGCAAGGAGCCAAAGGAGCAGATTTATGTGATCATAGCACTCTTTTCCATAGTGGCTGCCAGCCATTGCCAACCCTATTTATCAGAAGAGGCTGTTCTTCTCCGAGGCCAGCCCACACAGAAACTTTTCACTGCCTGCAGAAGTAACTTGTGACTGCACACTGACTATCCCAGCAGGTTAGCTGCTCCTCTCATCCAAGAGTTTTGGGGTTTGAGCTGCTGTTTGACTACCCATGCATCGGTCCAGCTTGTGAGATGCCTGTGTTCAGGAACAGTCCTGGGAAATACAGGAGGGAGTTGAAACATTGAGAGTTAAGAGTTTTTGAAGAAAGTGAAATCCAAATGAGCAATTCTGTGGGCTTCAGCTAGGAGATCTGAGCAGACACAAAGCCTGTTCTTCTTAATGATACTGCACTCTGTGTTGCCGGTCTAATTATTTTTTTCATCTCTGCTACTTTAATATACCTATCTTTTCTGCCTACATTATAAGGTTATCATACTTCTCATGGCATTGCCTCAAATTCCACAGTAAAACTATTATGCTGTCTGCATCACAATTTCATTAACCTAAACTTTTTTCTACTCACATCCTATTTTGCTGATTACGGTCTGGCATTATCCAAACCCTGTAATGCAAACAGCTCTCTGCTAATCTGCTTGAAATAGTATAAGAATAATTCTGAGGACTATCAGAGGGTAGAATGGATCATTGTTATTTTAAATGAGGTTTTTCTCATTTTTTTTAGAGCTTTGCAGTGACTGCCCTTGATGAACAGCACTCTATAAAGCACAGAATCCATCAACAAAGACACATTAAAAAAAAAGTTGTAAAAATGCACAGACTCTTTAGTAACTCTGTTCCTTGACAACTTCCTCCCTCTTTTCTCCCCATCTTCCTCCTTTTCTACTGCCCTTTCTTCCCTCATTCCTTCCCTCCATTTACCCCATATTGAGGTAAAGAAACAGATGAAAAAAATAAGAATAATTGCCATTTGTAATGCTATCTAAAATGCCAATACTAAGAATTAGTTCTTGCCTCTCCTGCAGTCTCCTCCATTCATTCCAACTCACTGCAGTATCAGTCTGGTAATGTTTTAGGCCTGCACTGAATTCACTTTGCACAGGGCAAGGCAAGATAAGAAAGACAATAATCCCAGATACATACTTTACTGCACAAGCTGAAATCCATCTGAAATTTGAACTGTGATCTGGCCTCAAATCCTCACTTTCCCAGCACCCAGTACTTGGCTCCCGCACAGTGAAATTCTGATGGCTGGAAATACGCCATGATTGTTGTTAAACGATTCAGGAAGATTATCTAAATAGTACAGTGGAAGCAAGTGTGCAGGAGCAGGTACTATTAACAGGAGAACTTAGCTGGAGAATCTAGAAAAAGATCCACCTGTGCCTCTTGACACGGGTGATTAATTCTGCACCACTAATCATAAGGCTATATTCAATTTCAGATACTCGTTGGCCTTAAAATGTCAGAGAGAAATTCTTTTTATAGCCCTCATACAAGAGTAATTATTATACCAAAATATAGGAACACTCATACTTACATCCTAAATAAATCAAATGCCTGAGAAATCTCTTTATTTAAGAAGAGGTAGGAAGGACTGGGAAGGAAAGAGATACAAACCTGCCATCCCTTTCTTTTTGATTGTTCTGAATTGAGTTTAAAAGAATTTCCCAACAACATATCTCGACAGTGTTTTATATCCTGGTTTAGTAAGTCCCTGTATAAAGATAAGGCTGTCATGCTTGTTCCAGCAGATGCATTCATGCTGAAAGGAGAAAATTTAGAAGAATGAGCCCTGTTGAGTGTCTGTTGTGACTAATGCTTTCAATTCCCATCCACTCTGATGGAAGAACCAACAAAAAGGACAGTAAGTCTGGGCTCTGTTCTAGGCTGTGACATTTACCTAGGTTATGTGTGGCTTTGGCCAAGGTATCCCTTACCAGGGTAACAGTTAGCTGGGAATGCAGCTTGCACAAAGTGCCTTTGTGAGCAAGGCAATGCCTACGAAGGGTATTGAGTATTTTACACACCCTGCGAAATCGTCCCTCCAACCAAGTACTGCAGTGACCTCTGTCAATCAGCTGCCTCCCTGCCCAGGTTTTCTGGCCTGCAGGCACCACCACAGTCCCCCTTTCACAGGTACAGGAAGCTGGTTTCCAGCACTAAACTAACATGACATTGGTCAGGCAGGTTCAGAAATTACGATGAATCAGCCTCAGAGAGTGAGCTGTTTTTCTGACTGGATGCCGTGAGAAAGCCACACATCATCCCTCTTGTGGTGACACAGCTCCATCAGTAGCATGCTTCAGGATGCAGGTGGAGTTTATTCCCCTGAAGGAGGAGAGAATACAGAAGAACAAAGAAGGGAAAGGTTCCTCCTCATCAACCTAGGTGCTCAGAGAATGAGCTGATCTGAAGCCATTTTCATCCTGTCTGAATTTGCCTAGGGATAGGGCATAATTATTTCTCTTAGAAAAAGAAGTGATACTCCTCACTGGCAGATTTTCTCTGTAAAGCAAATGTTCCTGTCCTGATCTGTGCCTTACTTTGAGGCTTCTTCCTCTAAATCTTCCTGTCTTCCAGTTCCATTCAAGTAGTACTCACTGTTAAATGCCATTAGCTACATGAACTTTTTCCAACATCTCACTCTGGACCTATGCAAGTCAAAGGAGCACATAACTAGGTTGTGGAAGAATGTGAATCTGCTGTGTATGACACTATCCTCACTGCTGGGATACTTTGTTGGCTATAACACACAGTTCTCACAAGGGTTGCATAATATTTTTTATATGTACTCTTGCAGATACTCGATTGACAGGAGCAGTGATCCAGGACGGTTCTTTTATGTCGACATTATATCAGGAGCACTGATGACTGCAAGACCTCTTGACCGGGAGGACATTTCTTGGCACAACATCACTGTGTTGGCCATGGAGCTGAGTAAGGAGAATGCAGACTATACTTAGATTAAAGAGATACAGTAGGCAAAGCAGGCTGAGAGACCTGAATTCAAAGTTCACATATTGTTATGCACTGAGTGGGAAGCCGCATTAAGTGAATTGCTCCTCTGACATCAACAAGCGAATACTGCATTTTGTTTATTTTTTTATGCTCATTTCCACAGGGTGGTGGGAGGCATAGAGGATGGCAATTAAATGCAGTCCTTCTTTTTCAATTCATTAGCATTCCAGAAATTTATTTAAAACTCTTTCTGATGTGTTTCTGGCGGAGTCCTCTCACTTCAGAAGGGCTAGGCAGCTAAAGCAGATACTGCAAAGGCTGCACAGCTGCTGGAGCTACCAGTCCTGCCTGGGAGGATTGAGTGGTGCAGGGACTGGTAGGCAGCAGTGATCCTACACTGCTGGGTCACTAGTTGAAATCTGCTCCAGTTCAGCAGCAACTAAATGACATCGCCATCTGCTTGCTACATAAATAATTTGGGTCAGAGTGCTTTGGGATCTTCGAGTATGCTGAACTCATTCTGCTTTTGAGTTTTAAAATGAGCTAAAACTCAGCTCAGGATTCATCTGTGAGAAGAAGGAGATGCTCATTTCATAGTGTCAGTATGAAAAATTTAGCTGAATTTGAAATATTCACAAATGTGAGCTTCATAAAGGAGTTTCAGATACATAAGCAAATAAAGGTTCACCTAGTCTTCACCTGAAATTCCTTTGGTTGATGTAGCTTTTGCTCAGGATCTCAGTTCATCTGTGAGGGACAGCAGCTTTTCTGCAGCTTGATGCCAATAGCTGAGTCATTCCTTGTGTCTCAGAGAGCTTCCTGCACATCTAGGCTGTGCCAGAGATGATATGGGGGCACTTTGAGATGAACAAAGTTTCAACAAGCTTGCCCAAAATGCAATAAGCAAGCTTGAAAGCAGGGGGAATATTTCACAAGAGTTGGAGTGACTCTGCCATGTATTTGCAGGCTGTTCCAGCACAAGGTGCCTTTCTGTGCCATTTTAAGTAGTGAGAGGGGTTGGTGAGATGATGGGATTTCACCCCCATGTATTTTGACACTCCTTTTATTTTCAGCCACCAATGGCCACTGCAGTTCCACGAGTCTGTATAAGCTGCCCCTGTAGCAGCACTTGAGGGTGAGAGCAATAGGAAGGCATCTCCTCCTTTGGTTCCCTTTCCAGCAATCCCCTGCCAGTTTTGCTCTGTACATGTTCAGCACAATATTTTAATTTAGTGAATAGTTTCAGAAATGTCTTAGCTGTGCTCTCCTGAACAAAGCCCCTAATTCTACAGGTTAGATCAATTACTTCTAAGACTGTAAATGCAGGTATTCATCTGCCATGACAATAGGTGTGTTAGCAAGATGTATATATGTGTATGTGGGAAGCTGCAAGATTACATTACAAATTAGGGAAAAACAACATAGTCTGAGTATTATCTCAACGACACAATGTGACAAATGTTATGGAATACAGTACATTGAACATTTAAGAAAATTCCAGTGTTTATGAAAATTCTCTATTGTTTATATGAATGTATCATTTCTTGCTATAAAGGGAGATATATTTGGAGATAAATTTACAAAGTGCTACTGCTACAAAGAAGATGAGAATACTAATTTTAAAGAATTTTCTGGATTTTTGCACCTCTTCTGATCCCTTAATACTTTTTTTCTTTCTGATTACAGTTTCATTTTATCATTAAATAAGGGGGGGAAAAGATGATTTGGGGCAGACAAGAACAGTAAGAAAAACAAATTATTCTGTAGCCACTTAGTTTAGAATTTGTGAAGATGTGTGAAAAGATGTACGGATTTACTGGCAAAGAAAGCTAATGAACCAGTGGGACAGAAACATCACAAATGATGTCATGCAGAATGTAAAATTTTCATTGCAATTTTAAGCTTCACTGAAAGCTTTTCTGTACGATTTCATGTGTTGTTACATTTTAAACCCCTCTGTACAAAATATCAAAGACTTGACACTATTTTTGAGTTCAAGGAACATAAATTCTGAGCAAAAGCATATTTGAAATGGAGATATAAACTGCCATTTTTAACAAGTTCTAAATAACAAGTCTATCCTTAAAACAGGACCTTTTTAATTCATACCACCAGTAGGGAGGCTCAACAAATAGCATTGCCCAGTTGAAGGGCAATAAAAAAAAATAAGGGGCATTGTTTAAAGCTTCTGCTGTAGAAATAGTTCACTGGACTGAATCAGGTTGAAATCTGTTACAGAATTTGTTTGTTGTAAAATATGTGATTAGATGGGAACCCAGGCTCGACAGAAAGCAGCATTTGCAGCTTCACTCTGAGTCACACAATACACAAGTCACCACAGTTCCCAATGGGAAAATGTAATTTAACACAAGCTAGTAGTGGAAAACCTGCTTTACCTCTTGAGCAGAGTGAGGAGCAGCCTCTTTCCCTTCCCATATATTGCATTTCTTTACATTATACCTTCTTCTTCCAGATAACCCCTCGCAGGTGGGCAGCGTCTCTGTGACGGTGAAAGTCCTGGATGTGAATGATAATGCACCAGAGTTGGCAAGATTTTATGAAGCTTTTGTTTGTGAAAATGCCAAAGCAGGCCAGGTGAGAAATGCTTGTAAGACCAGGGGTTGGGAAGGGCATGCTGTCCTACATGGAGGCAGCATGCCAGAAAGGGTGAGTGTTGGAAAGAGGGCTCAGCTACCCACACATTTCGTCTGAACTCTTCATCAGCAGCTGTCTGTGCTTCATTGCAAAGGTAAGCATATTGCACTGGAAGGAGCATCACACATAGCACCTCTTTTGTTTCTCCCACGTCTCTTTTATTCTCCCACAGTAGATTCTAGGCTCCCTGCACAATACATTTCATAGCTGAAATAAAGCCTTCCCTTAGGCATGTGCCAGCAGGCAAACACCCAGTGTGTTCTGCAGCAGCATCAAAGAGAGGAGAAGTGTTATGAGAAGTGCCACAGAATCACCCCAGGCCACGAGTGACTGACAAGACTTACTATTAAATGTTTTAAGAGCCTTAAGCATACCTGGGCTTACGGGAGCTGGACATAACTTACTACATCAGTTTCAAAAGGGTGCCAAGCAGAATATGTTCTGATGTGAACTGGACATGACAGAGAGTCAAAGGCAACACAAGACTTCCCGTTGCACATACTCTGAACCAGCACCTACGAGCAAGCAGCAAAGATGCTGCTCCTCTCCCTTCTGAAACCCCATCAAAGCCCTTGAACAAGGTCACCAGTGCCAGAGATGGACATGAGCTCCCCCTCCCTGGACCTGCTGCAAGCTCTGCTGCTGATAATTTGTGGGGAACCACCTCTTTCTCCACCTCCAGGGTCCACAGTGGGGACTGGTGCTACCTAATGCAAAGCTGACTAGCATAGTTTAAACACATAGACACACCTCTCATGATCTGTGGAGGAAAAATTATGCAAGTAATGTCACTGTGTTTGCTGAAGCTTCTCCCAGCTGTGTGAAGCAGAATTAAATAGCTGCTCACTGCTGGGGTAACTGTCCTTAAAACTATCATATCTAGGATTTTTAGTCTCACCAATTTACAGAGGTTCTTAATAATACAGGCAATAGAAATCATTGCCTAGACCTTTTTTCCTGGTTTTGAAGGGTGAGTGTAAGTAATAGGCTGTCTAAGTTCATTATTATTATGAATGGTAATTTGGACTACTTCCTTCAGGAGAGGACACTAAATTCTATTGCCACATTTTAAAATGTTCTGAAATCTGTTCTAAGATGGTGAATAAGCCTTTATGGGTCTGACATTTGCCTTTGAATCCCAAAATAACTTTCAAGTTAAAAAATCCAGGTGAAGATTTATTCCTTGTCCAAAAAGATGCCACAATGTTTATTCAGACAGTGCTCATTGTTCTTCAAGCTGTTAGACCTACTTTGCAAAGCCTCTATAAGTGAAGTAACAAATCTGTTTCTGGATTTAGCATTGTCTTAGTTTCTTTAGTTTGGTGAAATTTATTGCATATGCAGAGTTTCTGCATGGTTGGCTTTTCTCTCATTTCCACTGACATCTTGGGAAGAATTTTGTTAATTTAAAACTAAGAGAGTGGCAAAATAATCAACCTGAAGTCCTTTTCTACCTGCATAATGAAGCTGAAAGTAAGTATGGGCTTTCTTACAAGCTCTGTAATGCACAATGAATCTTCTGAAAAACCTAGGCCCCCAAAAGACGGAAACAAATGTACAACAGAAGATAGGGATGCATGAGAGGAAAGCATCTGTTATGTGAGGTAAACTGAGTATCTCCTCCTTTGTTTAAAAGTGACGTGCATGACCACAGCAAAATAGATGACCCCTGCAAGTTCTTGAGTCTCTTCTTGAGAGAAGATTGTACCTCTGGAAGGCAGTTTTATTCAAATGTTTCAGTTACTTATATTTATAGATATAAAATGCATGCTATCTGTTTATTGTTTGTTTATATTATAAATATTTTGCTTCTTACCTGTTTCTACTTTTCTCTTGTGATCTGCAGCTGATCCAGACAGTGAGCGCCATCGACAGGGATGACCCACAGGAGGGTCAGCACTTCTACTACAGCCTGGCTCCAGAGGCAGCCAACAACCCCAACTTTACTCTAAGGGACAATCAAGGTAATCAGAGTGGACACAGACAGTTAGCTACTCTAATTTCTAATGCTTGAGTTGGACTTGAGAAGCTGTGACTTACAGTGGGTGATAGGACTGCCATTTCAAATAATACCAAGTGACACCTGCTCCTTAAAGGCAGTAATAAAATGACATATTACTTAATACACTTGAAGGTTATATGATATTTTCTTCTCTGTATATATTCTCTAGCAATAGGCCTCTTTTTCGAGGAAATGTGCCAGTGTTTTGTGCAAATTCAGGTCTTTTGGTCAGGCTGCAGGCATCTCAGATTATCGGAGTGGAAATTGCATTCACTCAAAAGGAGATGCTTAAAGGTAGGATAGTAACTGGAACTAGAAGACAAATCTGAAGGGAATTACATTGCTCTTTTTTTGTACTCTTCATGTTTTCTCCCAGGCACAGAAAAAGGGAAGGTTTTTGTACTCTTCCAGTCTTTTCCCCCAAGCACTTCTTTTCTTTCTCCTTGTACATCCTCATTTCCCTAGAGAAAGACGGAAGTAGGGAGGACTTGCAGAGCCCTAGGGAGGGAACTTGGTGTGCAGCTAAAGGTCTGTGTAAGATGACCTAAGTAGAAACTGAAACACCAGTGGGAAGACTCATGGCAAATCACTGGCATTTGAACATTCTAACCAGTGGAATTTGATTCTTTTGGGAAAGCTTTGGTGGTTTTGGAGCCTGCAGGAATGTCCTGCCATAGCAGGCCTTTGCATGACTGCTGTTAATAGATGATCTCCATGGGCAGACAAGGTCTAAAATCAGGTCCCCACGAGCCTTCATTAGGAAAGAGGGATGACCTTGAGTGACCTGGTGCAGAGCTTTGAAAGTCAGTATTGAGGGGCTGGCTTTCCGTAGGAGTTTAGTGTGCAAAGTACCATAAATTAGCAAGCAATTCTAGAATAAAAAGGGAGATCTGGTCATCTGCAGCATCCATGGCCAGCCTAGTCTTGCTCCCACATATGCCTACTTGACACACTTCCATAAGCCTCTATCTAGGCCTCTCCAAGCATATGAAAGAGCAACAGAAAGGCTTCTAAAGAAGCCCGTGCCTTCACTAACCAAACATATCTTAAAACATGCTACTTGCAGTGTCTGGAGCCCTCCTCTACAGTATGCTAACACTCTTTCATCCCAAAAGCATTTTTTTCTCTAGTGTTCCTGAAGCCTCTACACACAATTTCATGCATTTTTATCCTCCTCTTTCTCTCACTGTTTTATTTGTGAGTATATATTGCCAAAATAAATGAACAAATATAACACAACTGTTGTTAAAACATTTGGCAAACTAAGCTCATTTCATCCTCAAGGCATTGTTCTAAAAAAAGAAACTAACAAAACTCCCAGCATCAGATGCACTTTTTCTGTCTAAGGCCATACTTGCAATAATTTATAGTGACAGGAGTGACTGAACGGCTGTGCCTCCCACTCTCTGTAAAATACCAGTTTTCCATATATATATATATATTTTTTAGTATATATGAAACAAGAAGCTTAGGGTACTATTAGTTACTAATTTGAAATAAAAATGTTAAGTATCAAACCACTGACTATTTGAACGATCCACATGGTATACCATAGTATAAAAAGAACATTAAGCTGCTAGAGAGTGTCGAAAGGAAGGCCATGAGGATGGTGAAGGGTTTGAAGGGAAGCTGTATGGGGTGCAGCTGGGGTCACTTGGTCTGTTCTGCCTGGAGGAAACTGAGGGGAGACCTCATTGCAGTCTATAATTTCCTAGTGAGGGGAAGCAGAGGGGCAGGTACTGATCTCTTCTCTCAGGTGACCAGTGACAGGACTCAACAAAACAGCATGAAACTGAGTAAGGGGAGGTTTAGGCTGGATATGAGGAAGAAGTTTTTCATCCAGAGGTTGTATGAGCACTGGGAAGGTTCCCCAGGGAAGTGGTCACAGCATCAAACCTGTCTCAGATCAAGAGGCATTTGGGCAAAGCTCTCAGGCACAGGGTGTGACTCTTGGGGTGTCCTGTGCAGGGCCAGGAGTTGGACTCAATGATCCTGATGGGTTCCCTACAACTCAGCATATTCTATGATTCTGTTATTAAGGGTTTATTTACTGCCTCGGCAATTTGGAGTGCAATAGTCATTTCAGTAAAAGTAATTTATGCTTATATTTTCATCTAGGGGCCACTAAGAACTATATAAATCATATAACTTGGGCACAGAGGGGGTAGCTATACTGTTTGTCACAGGGTGGCTAGACAAGGAACAGAACACACTTTGCTAGTCACAGCCTGTGCCCATAAACACGAGACAGGAATGCTTCCCAGGCTGTGGGAAGGCACTGTTAAGATTAGCAATTGTGCCGATTACTTGGTTGTCCAATATAGCAGCAAGAGAAACTGCAAGACATGTAGCCTTCTTGGCAACAATTAAAACCTTGATTTATACTGAGCAACAGATAGGCCACAGTTTGCATTCTGATGAGCTGTTTTACATATTTTTTTGGCCCTTGTAATTTTAGTCTCTGAGAACTGCTTCAGTCTATTCATTCTTTGCATATCTCCAGCAGACAGAAGAATCCTATTGTTCTTCTCTATAGACAGGGATCTGGGGCAAGGAGAAATTAAGCTACCTACACGCTGGGTTCTCTTTGAGTTCAGTAAAATCTGTGAGAAATAGACATGTTAAGTAGCTGCAATGATCTGGGCACAAATGGCTTCTCAAGGCCTTATAGGATAAATGTGATGGAGCAGGGAATTGAGCTGGAGTCTCCCATCTCTTCAGTGTCTGCTGTAGGGCATTGACAAGCCATCTTCTCCACTTGTAAGTCCAGATGAGACTGTGCTGTGAAAAAGTTAGAAAGAGAGGCTTGCTGTAAGAATGAACAACAAAATAAGCTTACTGCATTTCCAGATTAAACTCTGAGATGATTTTCTGTTGAACCTTAATCACTGCCCTTCATCTTTGGGAGCCAGGGACTGTTGAAGAGAGAAGCCTTTTTTAATGGGGGCAGGATCAGGGTTGGTCATACCCCCAGCAGGCCTGTCCCTGGAAGCCTCTGACAGTCCTTTGCATTGCAACTAAATTTGTCTTAGGAATATTTTTTGTTATTTCTGCCTTTCCTAAAACTGTGGTCTACCTCACACACATAAGCAGTGAGCTGAAAATCCTTAAGAAAAGGTGTGACTCTCCCCAACCCAGTGGTGCCAGCAGGATTGGCTGCTTCCTTGTGTTCTTTTTCCCATTCCTAGTAAAATATTTCTTTATATTACTCCTGACTCTTTGTAATTATTACAATCAGTTTTTAAAGTCTAACAGAATCTTCAGGCTAATCATCCACAGTTCTTCTGCAGGTGCATGCAGAAAGAAACAAAGCCTTTCTTGTGAGAAGAGCAATGGTTAGCTCTGATCTCAAGGTTGGGACCTACACAGTGGTTAATTCCCCTCACCTCTGCAGAGAGGTTCATCACTTGCAGTGAGGCAGAAAACTGCAGGAAGGTGGTGCTCCAAGGCTTATTCTCACAACCACATGAAGACACCAGCCTGCATGCCTGTGGGAAGTTCAGTTTTCACACAAATGTGGGACCAGCCATGCTGCAATCTTCAGCATCTCTGCTCAGTGTTGGACCTAAGTGCTGCCATCCAGGCCTCTATGAGCCAAAGGTGCTGTGTTGGAAGCTTGGAGGAAAAATATTGTGCATTCTTATCACGACCGCTTTTATATTTTTTAATATAATGAGCCTTTCATGTCCTCACAAGCCCTCTTCTCTTGGTGGCTGGGGCTTTTCAGATATCAAATTTGGAAGAAAATTGCATATTCCAGTTTCTGCCATGCTGCATCACATTCCAGCATGTCCTTCGCACTGCACTAGCACATCAAATCACTTTGGCTTTGATGAGTCACACAACAAGCTTTGGCACCAATGTATTTCAGTTGCAGAATAACAGGTAGAACAATTCTTTAGGGATGATTTGGATGCCTGCCTAGTATAAAGCAAAACGAAACAAAAGGCCCAAAATGCAATGCTGGGAGTTACAAAGAGAATTTAATCACCAAGAACATTTAATACCTGGATGATACGCTCAGCGCATCCCAGCAGAAGATCTATATACATCTTTCAATATTTTTTTGGCCTGAAAAAAGGATTATTAAAAACCCTTGATAACTCTCACTAGCTGATTTTGCACAGCTTCTGGCAGGGTCACAACTTCGTTTTACAGGCAGAATATGACCACCTCAGAATAATTAATCTTTTTTCCCTTCATAAAGAGGAATTTTACATGTAATGAAGATTTGCTGTCACTTGTGACTTCTATTATAAGTCAATTTCAAGAGAGTGAATCTTTCACCCAGAAAAGAGAAAAACAATCAAATTACTACAGTTAGGATGACTCAAGTATTTTCATTGACACAGCATAAATGCAGGCACTTTGCTACTTTCTGCCTTTGGGCTGCTTTCCCTCACACTAAAACTGGCCCAGTGATGCAAAGATGTGGTATTAATAGCTGTGAAGCACATATAGAGGGCACATAACCAGCCCAAGGGAGAGAAAGCACTTGTATGTGCCCCAGGAGAGAGAAGGAAAAGGTTTGAGCAGGCAAGGACTCCTGTCCACAGCACTCCCCTTGCCCAGGAGCCATAGGAGGCACGGGGTACTGCTCTCTGATAGGTTTTGGGACACATTCCTCAATCATGGAATCATTTACATTGGAAAAGACCTCCAAAACCATTCAGTCCAACTAAGTTAATGTAATGCTGCCAAGTCCACCACTAAACCATGGCCCTAAGTGTCCCATCTTTTGAATGTCTCCAGGGATGGTGACTCAACCACTTCCCTGGACAGCCTTTTCCAATGCCTGACCATCCATTCAGTGAAGAAATTTTTCCTAATATCCCAGCCTCCCCTGGCACAACTTGAGGCCATTTCCTATTGTCCTATTGCTTGTTACTAGGAAGAGACCTATCTATGTCTGTCTGTATCCTCTGCACATACTCAGAGTTGCTTTGCATATCAAAGGTGAAATCAGTAAACACTGATTTCAAAACATAATCAGTTTTAAGGAACTTTGGGATTTCATCTTGCATGTGGTAGTTTTTCCTCAAAGCTCCAGGTCTTAGGATCACATGATTTAACAAGACACTACAATTTCACTCCATATTTGCATGCAGACATGCAGCACACTTCAGAATTTTATGTTTTAGGAGTAAAAGCCTGAAATGTCATTTACATACAAGAAAAAAGACCCTGAGATTCTTTTTAAAAAACATGTCACCAATTTAAATTACTCTCACAAACTGTGGAACCTGACATCTCAATATTTAGGTGTGCCTGTATTCTCTGATGCCATTCAGAGCAAATGTACATTGGTAACAACCTGGAGACGCAGATGGCCAGACTGTGTGACCTCTTTTGAACCAAGGAACAGGAAACAAAATTAAATAGTAAAAGAAACTACATAAAGATCATCTCCCAAAAAATGCCACAGCATCAGTGCACAGAACCAGGGCTTGTAGGTCTGCCAAAGAGAAGAAGTATCTGTGTTCCCCATTAATCTTTTCTGGCCCAAGCCTTGCAGCCATGTTTGCAAGAAAGGACAATTTTCATGCAAGTTCCTTTAGACTCCTTGTTGAGTCAGATCACATTGGAAACATTCAGTCTTGCACTTTCCAAAAGTCTCTGAGGCCACAATGCTCAAAGTCAGCACTGACAAAATCAACACTTGTCTCCAAAGAGTTTTGCCTTGGCATCCTGAGATGAGAATTGAGAACAAGTTCCTGAATCCACTTTCTTTCTAATTAGGAAATTTGGTGCGTATTCGGAGAAATCTGAAGGAAGAGATAGACAGGAATTCAAATGCCATTGGTAAATTTTTGCATTTAGAAAAACATGTTGAATACAAAGGAAAAAGCCCCAAAGGTAGGAATTTCCCTTGAAATGGCCAACAGCAACTGGCTGTTAGGTCACTCTTTTACTATTTTTGTCAGCAGCATCATTTTGATTCCTTTTGATTTAAGTTCTTATAAAAAACAAGCAGTCACACTAAATGAAGCAGAATGGTCAAATCAAAGCAGAATAATTCTGACAATGATGACACAAAGCATTCTGACTTTTTTCTATGGCAGAAGTACTAATGAAATTGCATGTATTTCACAGAAAAAATGTTTAGTTGCAAATTTTCAACTCACTGCTGCTTTAGGATAGCAAGCTGGGTTTTTTCCTTTGTTGCCTTGTTGCCTCAAGCAGATGACCACACCATATATCAAAAACCACAGAGTACTATAACATGTCCACAAGGGTTACATGCCAGCATCTCCGAAATGGTGGCAGCATCTGAGGTCTAGAAAAGCTGCTGAGCATAAGCAAACAGGGACAACAAGTTGCCTTCAACTGCTTGTTTCTGTCTTGACTTCTGAATGCTCTCTTAGCTAAATCTGAAGACTGTGAGTTTGCTCTGGGCACCTTATATCAGAAGAGGTAAAGGCAACTCCTAAGGTGTGTATGCCTCTCAGGTTTGGATCTATGGCCTGAGAAGATACTGGAATAGGGGAAGCAGAGACAAAATGATTAGTGATGAACTGATTTAAAAAAAAAAAAATAAGACATAAGAAAAAATGGATGTGGGTCTAGGCTGATTTTTTTAACATTCCTTCTCTGCTGAATGTATTTGCTCTGGATATAAGCTGTTCTCTCTGTATATTTCCTGCCCCTAGACAACACAGCGTGGATTTTGACCAGGCGCTCTGGCTTCAGGCAACACGAGCAGAGCACCTTTTTCCTGCCCATCCTGATCAGTGACAACGGGCGCCCAGTGCTGAGCAGCACAGGCACGCTGACCGTGCACGTGTGCAGCTGCGACGAGGAGGGCATGGTGATGTCCTGCAACGCCGAGGCCTACGTCCTCCCCGTCAGCCTGAGCCGAGGGGCACTCATTGCCATCCTTGCCTGCATCTTTGTCCTGCTGGGTAAAGCCTTCACTTCTTGGGAGGGACAGACTTTTTGGTTCTGGCCAGGGGGCTGCTGATCCACCAAAGGTGTGGGACCCAAACACACACACACACACACATCTGTGTATATGTAGACACACGCATACCTAAAGAGCCTAATCAAGGACCCGATGGTGTGGTCAGCTTCACATGGCTTCAGGCTCTGGGCTTTAGGAATGGGGGGAAACCCTGGCCTGCAAATATTTCTGCCAGATGCCCAAAGTGCTAGGGTGTCTGATGTGACCATGCTCTCCTGCAAGGGTATGGCAGTGGGAAGTACTGAGAGCTGTGGCTGGGGTCAGGTTAGTTTGTCATCCTGCTCCACAGGAAACAGTAGTGGTAAGCCCAGTTCCATTTCTTGTCTTTTGGAAAGAGATATCCCCACCTCCATAATTTTTCCTTGAGGCACTACATTTAAATGGTGTCTGTGCTGCAGTAAAGGGGCTGAGCGTCTTGCATGAGCTCTGTCTCCACAATTAAATTTCACGCTTTCCTTGCCCAGACCTCCTGTGTCCTGTTAGCTGTTGATATCTAAAGAACTTCAGTTCCCTTGTTCACTCTCTTAAAGCATGAGATATTAGTTCAAAACACACATTCCCTGAAATTTCAGGGGACCCAGTTTGAGGAACAATGTAGTAAGATACAGGAAAAATGTTTTTAAAGTGCCTCAATTCTGGCTCTTCAAAGGAGCCTATATACCTCAGTTCAAAATTTCAGTATCCAAAATCAGAGTTCTAACTCTGGAAATAGTCACCACGTGATGGCACATTTTCAATACCAAAGGCCTCTGGTGCGTATAACCACTTCTCCCCATGCTACTAAGCACAAGGGCGAGGGGCACCAGCACTGCAGCACTGCAGGTTTGCAGATAAACAAAAAATTTCTTGAAGCAGACTAAGGGGCTAGCTCTACATTTTGCTGTGTAGGCAGAGATATCACTGTGGTGCCTTAGGACCATCCATCTCTGTCACATGCAGTGGCCAACCCAAGAGCATCCCCAAAGCAGGCTGCAAAACCCACTCACAGAGCAGAAAACAAAATATCTCTATGGAACTACGCTGCTGCAGATAGACTGTTACTGACCTCTGAGCTGGCTAGCTTAAAAGTGGCAAGCACCAGTGGATATACATGTCCTTAGTGGCACCAAGAGTTAAAAATGCAGAGAAAGGGGACAGATTACCAGGACCTCAAGCCACCAATTTTGACTGGGGAGTGAGAGAGAGAGATTTGTACATCCCTCAGCTTGCAAACGCCACAGCTCTTTAAATCCAAGGGGCTAGTTGGGCTCACCCAGGGGAAAGTAGAGCAGAGGAAAATCTGAAGCCCTGGCAAGATCTGCCTCCTTGCTGACAGCCCTGTGTCTTGCTTGGCTTCCGCAGTGTTGGTGCTCCTCATCCTCTCCATGCGGCGCCAGCGGAAGCAGCCATACATCATCGACGAGGAGGAGAACATCCACGAGAACATCGTCAGGTACGATGACGAGGGTGGCGGGGAGGAGGACACGGAGGCCTTCGACATCGCCGCCATGTGGAACCCACGGGAGGCCCAGCTGGTGGTGAAGAACCGGCAGGACATGCTCCCTGAGATAGAGAGCCTCTCTCGATACGTGCCTCAGGCGTGCGTCATGGACAACAACGTCCACAACTACATGCTCGCCAAGCTGTACGAAGCTGACATGGACCTGTGGGCGCCTCCCTTCGACTCCCTCCAGACCTACATGTTTGAAGGGAACGGCTCGGTGGCGGAGTCGCTCAGCTCCTTACAGTCCGTGACGACAGACTCAGACCAGAGCTACGACTACCTGACGGACTGGGGGCCGCGCTTCAAGAAGCTGGCCGAGATGTACGGGGCCACAGACAGCAGTGGGGCTCTGTGGTAACAGACGGGGAATGGCAGAGGGCTTTCCATGTGAAACGGTGTCCGGTTCGGTCCATTCTCATCAGATTCTTCCATGGACGTGGGTGAGGCCTCATTGAAAAATAGCAATACGGTGCTTGGATGAGAATGGGAAGAAGGGTGCAAATGAAGGTCTCTCTGGATCAGCTTTACTCAGTTAAATTAAGTCACGTTTTTGAAACCATTAGAAACAGAAGGAAAGAAGTTTTTTCCTGGTTCTTACAGTAAAAGTGGAGAGCTCCACACCTGGAATATAATGACATTGCTCTCTCTCTCTCTCTCTTCCTTTCTCTCCCCTTTGTAAACGGCAGCTTACTGAGCTCTATACATCAGGGTTCAAAGATCTGTAAACTCCAACTCACTCAGAAAAACCACAGAAGAGTTGTTTCCCACTGGTTATTTTTTTCCCCATTAAAACGGAAAAGAATTGCTTGCTAACAAGAGAAAGAAAATAAATCCGCAAAGCAGAAAATTGAAACTGGAATCTCAGAGGGCTCCTTGTAAACTAAACTCCTCCCTCTGTTGCTAACAGAGTTCTTTTTTAATCCTTTAGAAACAAGGCTGAGGTTGAGGGGTTTTTTCCATGTGACTGAGAGGGCTGGGGAAGAGGCTTTGAATTTCTGCTCTAGTTTAATGGCTATTCTGTGAGTCATTGGCATTAACACTAATCCATCTCCTATCAAGTTTGTGTAAATTTATTCTTGACTCTTTAAAACCATGACTCTGCTAAACTGCTCAGAAAAAAAACAGAAAATCTGCCTCTTTTGCACTGTAGATGTCTCTTCCATGTGCCAAATGTGAAGATTAGATTCTACCAATGAAAGCCAAATAAATTTTAAAATAAGAAAAAGCTATTATTTGGTAACTACATGGGTTAGATGGGCTTTCCTAATCTGTGTGAGGTCAATCCAAGGGATGTTTACATACTGTAGATAACCTACTTGAACAAATGCAGTATTATAGACCAATAAATGGATGTAAGAAAATTACATGTATAAGTTTTGTATATTTGTTAATTTTGGTAATAAATATGATGTACTGCATACAGTACAGTACCTTAGCACCTCTTTTAATAAAAGTCAAACAGAAGGGAAAGTCTGATGGCAATTTATTGACTACTTTGCACACAGCAGTTAGTGCTTATCTGCAGCTTTACATGCCTTGAGCATCAAGAAAAAATGGTTCATCAGCATCATGTCAAGGAGACAAGGCTTCAGTTTGCAGAATCGAGCAGATTGTCTGCTTCTTTTATCATTGTTCACTTGGACATTGCCCTTAGCAGTGAATCAGCTCAAATACAGCCCACCAGACTACTTACTTTTCTAATCGAATCATGCTGAAATCAAAAGAAAGTCTTGCCTGATTTTTTTGAAACGTGAAGGCTGGGGCATTGATAGGCTTGGAAACCAGTTACACAGCCCTTCAGAGACATGACAGACTGAGATAAAATATCTATTTATTCTTACTCTGCAGTCAGTTTTGCACCTGGATCATCTCCTGTTTGCATGTATAAATGAGAAGACCTAGGGAAATTACATTAACAAAAGTTTCATGGGAAGTGGTGAAAGGCCTCTGAAAGCAGAACACTCTGCAATGGAATTTGCAGGTTTATTTCTAGCTAAGGACTCTCTACACCTCAAATTGCCCATAAAATAGACGTGCACACATAACCACCCACTTACCACACTTTTACTATGGGCATGCCATGCCCGGTTCCTGCTGGAGATGTGCACAAAACATGGCAGTCTTTCCTTTGCCCAATCTTAGGCTCTACCAGTTTAAGACAGGAGCCTTGTTTCCATAGAGTCATACAAAGTCATGCATCCCTGGAGAGCCATGCACCCACCAAAGAAAAAAGGGTTTAGTGACTTCTTGCTTGCTAATCTGATGTGATGAAAATCTGTGCCTTCGCAAACATAATATGTTTATCACCTGAACATGCTTTACACCATTGCAGAAAGAGCACTGATAATTATTTGATAATTCTTAATTAATTCATTAATTCTTAATGATAATTATTTGATAATGATTCCTTTACTCATAGCACTCACCCTCACATGTCATACTGATTTTAAAACACTACACTTGAACTGCAGCCATCATGATCAAGGAAGTGGGGTAAAGGACACAAAGCTGCTGTTGAGACTCTGAGGGCTTCCTCACCTCCTGCCACCAGGAGATATCACAGAGCACAGGCAGGAGGGCATCTATTCCACCACTTCCCTCTCTGATCTAAACATTAGTTTTACATATTTTGAGCAGATGCCTCTTTCTTCTTAAAGCCTGTTAAGGCTCTGTAACCTTTCTAGGCAGTCTTCCACGCCATCGGTATACTCATTGCTGAAAGCCTTCCATGGGAAGTGTAAGGCATGTACCTCTTGCAGCCATGCAAGCCTGCAATGCACATAGATTACTTTGTCCCTCCACAGAGCTATGATTTGGTATTTTCAGACCATTACTGTCTCTCTCGGTAGTCACAGTCTACAGTAACAAAAATGCCTCTAGATTGTTCTTCATATTCTGATACCATGATGGTTTAATTCTCCAACTGTAGGCACAGTGGAAGGATGGGCATACAAGTACAGTCCAGCATCATATTGCCTTCAACCTGCTGCACTTACTGAGAGTTTTCCCAGGACAAGCTGCTTCATGGTCTGTTTTGACTCCACAGAAGCCCCCAGAAGTGGTCTCTTCAAGACAGGCTATGCAGCAGCCAGGAGCAGCTTCTCAGGCTGTATATCCCCCAGTGTGGAAAGGCCAGCAGACCTTCTGCTAGGGGCTTGTGCTCATGCCACAGCGGAATTCCTAACCCACCTTCCTAAGCTGCATGTCAGCGTTAGGCTCTCTGATTGTCCTCAGGTTTGCCTCAACTTGTGATCACAGTCAATAGCTGCACAGCTTGATGTTGTGACACTTACCAGCTGGTGTTTAGTAGGCACTTGGCAGCCTGGTGCTTTTTTTTTTCTGTTTTATGGAACAGGTGACAGTGTTTCTGCAGTCTGTGAAATCTCTATGCCAACAACCAACACTTGCATCTATTACACTGTCGCAAACAAAACTGAAGAACCCTCTGGTTTTGCTGATGAGATATGAAATGGATCCATTTTCAGACACATTAGGGCTCAGCAGGCCCAGAGTAGAAGAGGAGAGACTCCAAGCCCAAAGAAAATGCATGGTGCCACAGACTGTCAGTGAAACAAGCTTGCTGGTCACACAGGTCCTCAGCCTCCTGCTCAAGGGCAGGCCTGGCCGTGTGCATGAACATTTGCAGCACGACATAAAACCTGCTCATGGTTTACTGCCAGGGAGTTCAGCCTGCCATGGTGGAGGGACTGGGCTTTTCCACACCACCAGACACCTCCAAGTGACAGTCCAAGTCCTGCATGGCAGCCACTCCATCCACTGCCCTGATGTAAGGGCAGAAATGTCAGAGGGCCAGGACAGGGTCCTACATGCCCTCACCAGCGTCCCCAGTCCCCCTTGTGCTTCGAGGTTGGTCTGAGTGCATAGAGCTTTTACCACTATTCATTTTGGTTTGTTCCTCTGATGACATTTTTTCCACAGCTGCCAGTTCTCAGGGAAGAACAAAAGGACTTACCACCCAGCAACAATCCCCTAGTCTCAGCTGCGGCTGCAAATCTGTGGTTCAGAGGAAAAAATAACAGAGCGTGCAAGTCATTTTACTAATATCAGACACTTAAAAATTGAGCATATGGGCTAAGCAATCCATCTCAGCTCTCTCTCTAACAAACAGAGTTAGACAAAGAGTGATTCATTCCCCTCATCCTGGCCATCTGTATGATGCTATGGCCCCCTGGAGCTGTATCCTTCTCAGTTAATAGCCTGGCCTCAAGGGATCCATCCCTGCTGCTCAGTCTTGCCCTGGGCACAACAGTCCCAAGCCTTCTGCTCTACATTTGGTTTTACCAAAGTGACCATGGGCAAATACTACAGTCTCTGATGTTTTCCTTTCCTATTCCTACCACCCATCTCAGTCTTGTCTAGGTAGATTGCATGACCTGCCACTCTTGTTCTGCACTGATCATCACACCTAGTCTCTGAGTAGCAGTATTCTTTAAACCATCTGTCAAGGACTCCAGATCTCTTCAGAGCAACATACAGAACTCAAGAATGCATGGAAAGTGTTAACATCATTTTTTCTAGTGTAAATTTTCTTGCAACGCTGCCTTTCATTTGCCACTGCATTGCCCATTTATCCAGCTTTATTAGGCCCCTCTTGATTTTGTCATTTCTCCTCCAGCTTTTATTGCTCTTAATCATTTTATGCTACCATCACACTTATTGCCTAAAATTCCCTTTTAGATCATTCATTAAAGCAATAGTGACACAAATCCTTGGGGGACCTAGAAGTTATATTTTGGTCACCTTGAAATATGATTTATTAGCCCATGCCAGTATTTTCCTTGATGCAACTTTCACATAGCACAAGCTAGAACCTGCTGCCTGAGCACAGTTCCCAGGAACCATCAAACTGGAGGGATGGATATTTCCCAGGAGTCAGTTCTGCATATGCACCACATCTTACTTGTCCCGGCCATGAGTAAGAGGAAGGAGGCACATAAAAGATGCACAAGTGGTCCCCTACAGATTCCAGTAAAGTTCTGACCTGGACAAATTCAAAATTGAGGAGATTCGGTTGCTTTTGCATTTGTGCTGCCAGGGTCTTATTACTAAGATCACCTTGGTTTATGCCAGCTTAGCTATCAGTTAGATCAAACCCAGGAGAGCAGGTGGGCTCAATAACAAGTGAAGATGGAATGTGAGGAAATCCGTACTGTTGTGAGCTCGTTATGTTGTCGCTCTCCCTCCTCCTGTGTGTCAGGGTGTGAGACAGCCCATTTCATCCTTCCCAAGGAATAGCCTTTAATGTATTGTCTCCACATGAAGCTGGTGTAAACAGGCAGTGGGTCTGTCCAAGACATCCTAATTTGTGCCTGCTGAGAAGTGCAGCATTTAGAAGAGAAGGAGCTGTGTTTCACTCAGTTGTGCCCTGTGTCTCTCACGCCAATCCATATGGCATCAGAGAGCTCCAAGATAGGCACTGCTGCAAAACAGCTGTATCACCTAAGGGATTCATTCTCCTGCATCAAGGTCAGTGATTTGCCTCTCATTTGGACTGTAATGCAGCAATAATCTGTGTCAGTGCATCCTGTTTAAACAGACAGGAAATCAGCAGACAGAAATCAGCAGTGAAACTGAGGTGGAATCACAGCCATGATCCTAGGAAAGCAGTAGGAGCTGGGGAGTGTCACTGTTACAAACCAAGAATTTAAGGACAGGTTTCCTGTTTTGTTTCATATATCAACCTTCTGAAGACCCTGCCCACACTGATATGCAAGGTATTTTGCTGTTGACCTCAGAGGTGGCACATCAGGCCACCTGCATCACTGACTCTGAGCAGAAGCAGCAGTGCAATGTTGATACTGGATTTCCCAAGAGACATTAGAGTAATATAATAGAGGAGATAGAAGAGAGTCACTTCACAATGACACAAAAAAATTGTGATTTTTAAGAGCTAATGAAGAAGACAGTACACGGTCTGAATATCATTTTCAGACCTCATTTGTTACTAAGCTCACCATTAGGGAATAGACCTCTTGGGAAATATGAATTTTCAAACACACATCTTAATATCTACAGGCTGGTTCCATGATGACTAATCCTATAATTTTTTTTCCCAAACGTGCACAAGCTACAGCACTAAATACTAGAGACAGAAGTCCTTGCCATGCCACATAAAACCAATAACAATAATAATGACAACAGCTGTCATAATGGGGGTCCGATTTAGCTTCTAGTTTGTGGGAAGGGTGAAGATTACCAGACTCACAATGGAATTTAGGAAGCTGAATCCCTAGTTAAAGGATTAGTAGTTCCAGGTGTTCCAGGAAGTGTTAAAAGCCAGGCTGGATGGAGCTCTGAGGAACCAGTCAAAGGTGTCCCTGCCCATGGGAGGGGTACTGGAATTAGATGATCTATAAGTTCCCTTCCAGCCCAGGCTATTCTGTGATTCTGTGATGATTCTATGATTCTTTCTGCCAAACAAACATGGGTAAATCTGAGTGCAACATGATCCTCCTCAGCATCACAGTACCATGATGAGTGCCCAATAGGAGATTTGGTCTTTTCTACCATATCTAGGAAAAGGAAAATATGGAAAACTTTTCTTTCAAGCAGTAGTGCTAACACATCATGAGTTATTTGGCATTATTTCTTTTCTTTTTTGCATAGAGTATTCTTTGGGCTTGTCAAAGGGAGACAACCTGTCCAGCAAAGTCATTTCTTTCCAAAGCTCAAACAAATATTCTGTAAGACTGTAGGTATCACAGGTGGAAAAAGTAGAAAAAAATGAGGTACAAAGCAATCAAATGTCTTTTTAATGGTAACATAAACAGCGCTCCAGCCTGCATATGACTTATTCCAACCTCAGAGAAGCCTTGTGGTTACAAAAACTCTTGTTTTCTTTCAGCCTAGATACATATTCTCAAAATGAAAATGAACTAGTTGAGGTACGTACTTTCAACAGCCTCAACCTTGTGCCCACTGACCATGATCTTGCATTTAACATGTGCACTAGAAGGAAGGAAAAAAGTGCATATTCTGCCAATGCACTATGCTCTTGTCCTGAGATTGCAAAGTGTTTTGTAAATTCTGCTACAGAACAATGTAGCGTTTTTTACAGACAAATAAATAGGAACACAAAGAAGTTTAAAAAATTATGAAGCTTTCAAAAGAAATCATTGTAGAAATAGTAACCTGTTCAGCAGTCTGCTGATCTAAACAGAATTCCTCTTGCAACATAGTAAATTATGCCTTTGGCATAGGTGGCAGGTGAGCAATAGAATTTTGAGCTATAGCTCAGGTGCCAAATTATTTTTTACTGATAACATAAATACATCTGTGAGTTAAATGATAAATGTAGTCCCACAACAGAAAATTATCTCTGTTACTAATCCAAGGAAATTTCACTTCATGATTTCTGTATTTTGAAACTATCATTTACTATTCAGCCAACTGTCCAACCACTAAAGAAATCAAAAGTCAATGTTGCATTTACAACTCAAAACAGATGAGTAGGATAAAAAAGTCTGAAAGCTTTTATTAAATCTTACAATCCAGAGTTAATTGTAAAGTGTTTTCCTAGACTGTTAGAGCCGTGAACAAGCACAACATAAATTATGTGTAATTTTGAGTAATTACAGATGATGTTAGCATTTTTGAAACATCACTCACAGTAAGAGTTCCAAACTGACCGATTTATAAGATACTGTGCCTCCTTCATTTTCTCTGACAAGTTTCATCCACCTCATGGCTCTGCTTGATAAATGAACAGCACATTCAAAGATGTGATCAACTGCTGGCTTGGCTTAGGACAAGACCAAATTAGACAAACATTTTCTGTCGGCAATTTCTGATAAAGTATAGCAGTGCCTCACCAGCCCTGGCTTCGTTTGCAGGTTGGTACAAGAAAAATGAGTGTCGGTAAAGACAACAGCTCCATCCCCTGGGTGGAGTTAGAGTGTATAAACCACTGGTATAAACCACTGCAGCAGCCACCACAGCACACATGTTTGGTGAAGGAGAAAGGAAGATTGAAAACCTTCCCTATGATCCCAGTACCATGGTTTCATATCTGGGCTCACAGAAAGCAAGGCATCTGCCACCAACACTTTGGAGAGCAGCCATAACCCTGTGTAAGCCACAGAGGGCCAAATGTGCTTTCCCAGCTCATCACTAGCAACCAACACCGAGGGACTACAGGACTTGAGGCGTATTTTTGACTCTGATGTTGCTGCTACATGCAGGTCAGGCAAATTTTCATGGTCTTTCTGTGCTGTGGCTTTCCACCCAGCATACCACAGGGGTAACTGTCTCTGCTGCCCACTCTAAAGTCACATAACAACATGAAGAATTTTGGTATTTATCTAAGCAGACTGCTAAGCATTTTAGAGCCCCAGGCACATGCTAGATAGGATATAAAGCTACATATTTCTTTTCAAAAAGCACATAGCCTTCTAGCTCTGAGAAAAGAGGAAAAGAATGATGACTCACAAGCAGCAGATGTTGGTAGCATCTCTTAACACATTACTGGAAAGCACTCAGAGGTTATAGGGATGCAGACTCTCTTAAAACCTACCTAGAATAGATTTGAACAAAATGTTGTGGCAAGCCAGATCCTAGATCATTCCCTTTGTCTCACTTTATCAGCCACAGTCACAATATTTTGCTTCTTTGTCAGACCTTCTCTCCAAAAACATCAAAGCACACAATAAATATGAATAACTAAAGCAGCACAGCGTTCTTGATGTGTACAGTGGCTCTGTTATCAGTAGACCTGGGAGAGTATTACTCTCTTATTGTAATGCTATTGCAAAAGAAAATCAGCTGAGTGTCTTGGTGCAGCCCAGCAGGATTTGAGACCAATAATACAGCAGATCCCATTTTTCCAGAAAAGAATGCAGACCAGATGTAAAAATTAAATGTCTAAGCTCTTTCTGTAGACAATATAGAGAGAGGATGAATCCTCAGCAAAACACACACACTACCTTAGACACCCTTCTTAGGACAGGAAGATTTGACCCCTAAAGGAGTGTTTCTCTCTCATCAGACCATCATCTGCTGGCTACACAGGAGGTGTCCCCATGGACCAGAGGTGCCCAAGGGACTGCAGAGGCTTCAAACTGAAAGAGTAGGTTTAGATCAGATATTCAGAAGAAATTCTTTACTGTGAGGGTGCTGAGGCACTGGAACAGGTTGTCCAGAGAAGCTGTGTATGCCCCATTGTTGGAAGTGTTCCAGGCCAGGTTGCACAAGGTTTTGTGCAACCTGGTCTAGTGGAGGGTGTCCCTGTCCACGCCAAGGGGGGCTGGGACTAGGTGATCTTAATAGTCCCTTCCAACCCAACCATTCTGTGATTTTATGATCCTGACATTTATGATCCTGCACAACTCCAAAAGGGATGAAGAGAAGTCTCATTAAGACATTAGTGCAAGAGACCCTGGTGAAGAGTAACATCTCAGAGGAACCCAATTTGCTGGGTTGGGTACCTGTAGTGCTGCACATGCTGCTTCACAAGGTTCACAAGAGTGTGCAGCCCAGCAGTCACATCCTCTGCTGGTGGACATGCCTGGTGTCAGCACCAACTACTGCACCCCTACCCCAGTGCTCAATCTGACATGTGGGAAAAACAAGCTGGCCAACCCCTCTTTTAATTGAAAGGTGTTTGTACTGAGGACCAGATGCAAGAACATGGCACTGGTTTCATATACAGTGTGATAAAAAGTTCCTTTAGACCTGTAGCAAATTGCTTGTTCTATTAGTATCAGATCCCTGTCCACAACACAGAGATAATGGTCTCCTCCACCTCAGCTACTCTGCCTGTAAGGCTGGGGAGCACCTCTCAGTTTGTGTCTGGATAATGGATACTGCTATGTATCAGAATTATAACAAGAAAAATTATGCTGTTTAGCTACTTTTGCTGTTGCATCCTCCCTGCCGGCCTCTGCCTGCAACTCATTGTCCTGTCTCTGCAAGTAAATACTGTGATAGCGTCTAAAAGCAAAACACAGCTGTAGTGAAACATCCGATCAGCTTGCAGCCATTAAACAAACAGAATGCCTGCTCTTTCCTTTTGTTTAAAATATCATTACTGGGAACAAGTCCTCTCTATCACCGCCTTTGTGCTTCAGTGCACACGTTAGGTTTTCAAACCTGACCTAGTTTTGGCTGAAAAGTTTCACTGAGAGAGCCTACAGCCAGCATCTCCATGCACGCTATTTTCTCCCTCTGATCAATATATTATAAAAGCTGGAGCATCTCCCTTTGCTGAAAACGTGGCAAGGGATGAGGAGCCACACTGTGGTCAGGCTCTAATGCAACTTCTTGCAAGCCAACTGTACCATTGCATATGCCAGCCTCCTGCTTCCCCTCAGACCTTTTGACTTCCCTGGTTCTCCATGTATCTGATGAAATCCAGTTGAACCCTACAACAGCTCCAATGGCACCACTTTGAAAACAGGAAAAGTTTTGCCTTTCCTGCAACAGGTAATTGGGATTGACACACTTCAGCAGTGTTTGAGGAGCCTGACAATGTTTTTAAGGTGTTTGGATGAGCTGAGTGCATAAGTGAAGTCTTTTGTGGCTGCAAGGTCCTGCCTTCGGGACTAATTTGTTTGTTTTAACTGTGCTCAGGGTTTCCCTGATCTGCTTTTAAGATGACTGACAAGGGGATCTGCTGTGCAGGGGATGGGCAAGACAGAGTTCACAGTAAATAATAACTGCTTTGCATTCATGATAGCTGTGGCAAAGGCTGCCTAACTCCAGAGGCTTGTTCTGGAGTGGATAGGTTCCATCCAGAAACACCAGCATCAGAGGGTGACAAGATGCATCTAATTGCAGACCCAGACCGCATGTAGGCTGCACATATCCCAAACTGTCATCACGTGCAACCAGACTCTACCTGATGCTTCATCAGGCCATGAGATCCACACCATGTGTCAGCCAAGCATGACTGAGATGTGCAAGTGGACTCATATTTAAGGGCAGCAGAGCTCATGAGAGAAGGGAGGAGGTAGCATCCCATCACTGGGCAGTGTGCAGATCCAAAAGGAGCAGGAAACCGGAGGGAAGTTGCTGGCTGATCGAGAGATTTGGGGCACACTGGACAAAAACTACCATTTAAAGGTCTGGGAAACACAGTGGAGAGGAGATGGAGGCATTTTGTTGTGAGGATGCTCATGGCTGTGAGGATATTCAGTTTATCCCAGCAAAGAAAACATTCAGAACACTATGACAGAACAATAAGGGGAAAATATTGAACCTACTTCATATTCTTTTAGCTGAAGAGGAAAAGGGGCAGACAGTGAAGGACCATGTTAGAAATGCCTGAGCAAAGATCTGAGGATGAACAAAAAACAAAGGCTTCAGCAGCTACTTCATGCTGGGATTTCTGGTGCAGGTGAGGAGGTTATACAATCACATAAAGCCATAGGCTAAGAGGGAAAAGTATGTCCTCTCCTTATATATGAGCTTGCTAATTTGAACATTTCCAGAAGCCCTTCTCTGGAAAGTCTTCAATAACAAAGCCAAACTTTGCACAACAATAAAAAAACCCCATTGATTAATATTTTTTTTGTGTTATTAATACCAAACATACAGATGAAATTTAAATCACACTGCAGTTAGGAGACATGAAGGGCAGGTAATCCTTCTGTATCCCCATGTTTTCTTATGTAGGGGAAACAGTTATGTCAGTTATAGGCATTCAAAACAAAAAAAAAGCAGCAGCTATCTCCAAATTATTAAGCTTTCTTTGCTTTATCATAATAAGTTTTTCTTCTAAGAAGTAATTGCATTTTGTTTTTAACTATCTGCCACTAACACTAGTAACTTCGGAGGTCATGTACCAGAGCTTTCAGTCATGATAAAATCTCTCTAAATAATTGAAAAGCTGAACTGCTTTCTTAGGTGGGTGGTTTTTTTAATGAAAACACATGTATTGCAAGAATTTTGTGATGAAACCCCCTAAGCCAGGAACACTGACCAGGACTCCTAGAGTCAGGTTTTTTATTATAAATGAAGGGACTGATTTTCTTCTTATCTCACACCTAAAGTTCATCCCTTGACCGGAGGGAAGGGCACATGGAAAGAGAAATAAGACAGGCACAGGATCATGGCCCACTTTGGGGTGCTGATGCATTCTGTGAGGAGACAGGTGCCAAGGAGGTCAGGCTGGACCAGCACCACCTCCAGAGAGGAGCATGGCATCACACCCCACTGCACTAAGAGGACACGGAAAGAAACTGGCACAGTTTGTAGGACCAGTGTTCCAATTCCAATGTCCAGCCCTCATGTCAACACGTCCTGAGGTGTAACATAGGATGTCCTGTAATGAGACACATTTCAGTTGGGGTCTACAGACTTCATTGTCTGGTACCAGCTGCCTATTGGCAACCCACATCTGTGCTAGAGGTATTTATTGGATTCACTCCATTCTAATAATACCTATTGTGTCCCTGCATTCCTGCCTGTGTCTGAAGTCTGCAAAACCTTTCTGCAAAATGTATTAACATCCTCCCCATCTCAGTGTAGTACCATTTGTTTCTTGACTTGTTTCATTTCATGAACTTACAGGCTGACTTCTAAAACCAGTCATCAAACACTCAAGCAGTATAAGGGAGAAAAGGAAAAAAAAGAGAGAGAGAGAAAGAGAGAAAACCTGAGGGAGGAAACACATTTCAATTTCTGATTTCCAAAAGGCTAATATAAAAAGCACAGGAGTGGAAGCATTTCAAATTTTAATTTTAAAAAAATGCCCTGGCAGTCTCTTCCCAGCAACAGCACTGGGGCTGAATGATACATTTGCAGGTGAATCAAGTGAACTAAAAGAAAAGAAAACTGTAGCCATACAAATATCCAGAAATATGCCACACACTCATCCACACAGCTCCCTGGTCCAGTAAAAGTATCAAGTCCTCCACAGGGTCTCTCCAAAAGCAGGGAAACGATATGTGACAGAGCTGGTACAGCCTTCGCTATTCAGACAGAGAGGATTTTACTGCGAGTAAGAGGGTTTGGAAACAGGCTTCACTCCCAGGTTTCCACAGTCCCTGGAATCATTCCTCAGTGCCACAAACAAGCGTAAGTGAGCACTATCAAAATGCCCTCAGGTACCTCCAGGTTAAACCAGGCTACCCATGACTTAATCAAATCAAAACAGCGTTGGCCAAGCACTTACATTATTCTTCCTAAGCCACTGAGAACCCCAGCAGGTTCCACTGGAAAGGACCGCCTGGCATTTGGCAGGCACATTTTGGTTCTCAAGGTGGTGTAATAACCCAAAACAAGCACTTCCCACTGACAGAGCAAATGGCTGTGTTCCCCTTGGCTCCAACAGTGATACAGGATTTTGCCACAGACCTTGCAGAGCATCTTTAAAGGCAGTGTGTTGACTTTCAAAAAGGCAAGGATCAAAACTTCGAGAGGAAAAGAAGCAGCCACTATGAAACATAGTAGATCCTTTCTATTGAATTGTATAGTATGGTAGATATGCTCACATGAGGTGCTGTCAAAATATGTGTCATTTGAAAACACAGGGTGTGAAGATCCTCACTCTAAAGAATAGGTTCATAAATGAATTCTAAGGTTTCTTAAATGATTTATACATACTATAACCATTTTACAGATGAGTAATACATTTTATAAGTCCATCAACAGAAGATTTAATATATAGGCAATCAATCAGCCTGCATGATAACTAATTAACCATATACTAAAACACCCCTTAGTGCCCTATTAACCCCTAATGCTCTGGCCATGACCATACCCTTAGCACAAGGCCCAGTACAAGAAACAAAAGCCATCTGACCTACCCAGTCCCTTGAAGCCATCAATCTCTGGCTCTTAACCTGCAGCTCAAGGATGAAGGAGCCTGACTAACTTGGCAACCTGCTCTGGAAGGCAACAGGCTCCTGATTTTCTGGAGCAGCAGGAATGCAGCATCTCCCATCTCATTACTTGGGTTTCTGTTAACCCCAGTTTCTGACAGGACTCTCTTGTCATGTGCACCGTGACTTTGGCACATCAATATTCCCCCTTTGCTGGGCTGCTGAAGAAATTTGTGAAGAACCATAGCCCATGGGAAGGACTCCTGTTGGAGAAGTCCATGGGGGAAGACTGTCTCCTGTGGGAAGGACCCTATGCTGTAGCAGGGGAAGGAGTCCTCCCCCCGAGGAGGAAGGAGTGACAGAGACAATATATGAAGAACTGACCACAAGTCCCATTCCCTGTCTCCCTGCACAGCTGGGGGAGGAGGAGGTAGAGAAAATCAGGAGTGAAACTGAGCCTGGGAAGAAGGGAGCAGTGCAGGGAAGATGTTTTAAGATGTTCTCATTACTCTACTCTGATTTGACTGACAACAAATTAAACTAGCATTCCTAAGTCAAGTCTGTTTTGCTCCTGACTGTACCTGGTTAATGATCTCTCTCTTTCATTACCTCAACCCAGGAGCCTTTCATTACATTTTCTCTCCCCTGTCCAATTGAGGAAGGGAAGGATAGAGAGGCTTTGGTGGGCTCTGGTGTCCAGCCAGGGTCAACCCACTGCATCTGTCAAGGAAAGAGGTTGGTGCCTCTATAAGAAAAGCAAATGTAATCAAACCCTCAGGCCTGTTTAAATCCACATGAAATGTCTACACTAAGGTGCAGCCTCAGCTGGTTAAGGTTGTACTGAGCTCACCTGACAAAGAGTTGCGTGCTCTGTGAAGAAACATGCTTCCTGATCAGTTTTTCAGACTCAGAAAGTATTTGCAGGTATTTAAAAACACATGCAGTTTTAAACACATACACACCTGCAAAGTAAAAAACTAATATTTGATAATCCTTTCTCTTGCTCAAGCTTTCAGAGGCCCCATGGTGTCACTGAATACCCCTGTCCCACAGAAAAAGTTCACATACCAATTAGCTGAAATTTGGCTGGACAAAAATTCTGTTTTTCTCAAAATAGTAACTCCTTCACTGCTTCATAACAGTGCTAGAGCAGAGCACTACAGGTACCAAACTGTACTTTTCCCAGGAGGAGAAGTGGACTCCCTATGTATTCTACATGGCACTGTGGGGTATCTTGGTGCCTGTTTATTCAAGTGGCAACAGGAAAGTGGCTGTTCTCCACTGCAGATCCAAATTCCTCTAGGGTCTCATCACTGAATGGATCTGTAACCCAGTGTAAAAAGCACATTCACCCCATCTACCTTCTGTGATGATCTGTACACCCGGTCACAGCTGCAGACTGGTGCAGTGCCAGTATTGTTTTTTACTGTGCTAATTCTGCAATTCAGCTTCCCTATTCTCCTGTGTATTGCTGCCAGTTCCATTACTCAGACTCACATCACAGGGGCTGTGTGCAAGTTTTTTAAAAACTAAGGAAGAGTAAAACAGTGCCACAAAGAAGTGAACTGAAGGCACCCAGATTTAAGAGTGGCTGGATTTTCTTCATGAAGAAAGTCTTATTTTCCCAGCCAGCTTCCTGTAGATAAGGCAAGCAGTTGTGTATTGCTCAGACACAGACTACCCTGATGACTGAGCAAGATGACAAACTTGGAAGATAAGTCTGAAGTGTGAGAAGGAGCAAGGCACAGCCAAGGGCCGTTTCCTCTCAGCCTGGAGGTAGAGGACAAGCTGGAACCATCTTTTCAATGGAAAAGGAGGTGAACAGTTTTTTGGCATATCTCTGCTCCTGTGTACAAAAATTCCTTCTCCAGAATTCCTTCAAAAATCCTTGAGCTGCCACTTCATTCAGAAATATTTCACCCAGCTAACAAACAACACACATGCAATGTCTCTCAAATTAATTAGTTAATACATCCAGGGAAGGATGTATAACCCAAAAAGCTGGCTCTTCAGCTGGCTCCAACTGCTTAGCAGTTTTACTTCAAGGGAAGCAGGACTTCTCCACACTGTCAGCACTACCAGGTTGTAAGTAGAAGAATAAAATTAGAGACAGCCTTTCCAATCCCATGCAGTGATCCATTCAGTTACTGAGTTTGCAGTCCAGTACTTTTTCGGGCAAGTAGTTAAAAATAATGGGAATTAGTGTAACTATAATGTGCTAGAGAAAGAAGCATGGCTGAACCTTGAAGTTAAAACAGTTTTCCCTAGTAAGAGAGAGAAGACCTTTTAAGTAAAACTCTGACACTTTGGGGCCTTCTTGATTAGAGTGGACAGGGATGATCTTGAATGTCTGATGCTTTTTACTTCTGTTTTCACAACCAATATTAAACTAGCCATGCAGCAAGTCCTAAAACCAAAGACATTTGATTTTGTAAAACCAGATTCAGAGCCCTGTTCTAATAAGCTCTTCTAATTTTTCTGTGAGAAGAGTCTCTCACACAAATTCCCTGTTGTTTTCAGGCATTATATACATCCCTTCTAATCCTTCATTCTCTTTGCGGGTTTCTGTGTAGAGCAGGTTCCTTAGCACTAAACCAGGCATTTAACGGTGTTACTGCCATACCCTTAATTATTCCTTTTTAAATTTTATACACTTAAGCACTAATTGAGTCGTGATCTCTTTGCAAATGTGACTTAACCTGCTGTTCTCCTGATTGCTTAGGCACCACAAATAAAAAAATAATGGCACTGGTAATTAACTGAGGCCTGACAATATAATTTGCCTCTCAGCCCGTGACAGGGAAAAGTTCAATTGAAAAGTGAGGCATATAAATGCATATTAAGTGAACCAGAACTAAACACCAACCAGCCAAGCAAGAAAAACATGAGTACAAAAGAACCAAACTTTAGATTTCAGTTTGAAGAAATTGGATAAACTCAGGCAAGCTTTACTTTTCCAAAGACCAGGAGAATTATTAGTACCTGGACAGGCAGACAGAAACCATATGCATATACAGTTCCATTGTGTTTCCCAAGTAGTATCAGCCTACAGAGAACTGCTTTTTCCTTAGGAGAACACATCTGAAAATTTGTAATCAAGTATTCACAGGACACTTTAGCATTGCCTGGCAGGAAAATAACTAGCTGAGAGACACACAAGGTACAGAGCTGCAGTTCAGTCTTCAGCAAGCCACACTGAAAAAGCTGCTGCTCTCTGTCTGCTGTCAGTGGTGTGAAGGTTTTGTAGTCAGGCAGAAGCACCAGGTGGCACAGAGGCTGCACCCAGTGAGACAGGAAAAGCATGCACAGAGGGAAAAGTACTTTTAACAGGGGAATACACCCAAGCAAGGATACAAGAGGCAAGATAAACCCTTCCACCTTTCTTACTAAGGAAAACAAACCCATGGGTAGTGCAGATGATGAACATTATAATTCATCACAAACTGGAGAACAGGCATGGTATAAACTCAGGATTTTTTTGTCCTCAGTCTTGATTTTCTTTGCAACTATCTCCCTCCTTTACCCTTACACTATTCATATCAGTTAGAAAGTCTTCATGCAGCCAATTTAGTACCTCTGAATCTCCATCTGGTATAATCACAACTATGGAGTCCAGGGGGTGAAGAGGCTGCCTTGTATTTAGAAGTTTAATAAGTTCCATTCCTGTAAATAATGCACATCTATTAAAATTCATGGTCATTTTTCTCACTAATTTAATTTATAAATTAATTATTTCCAATTTACTAAAGCATTACATGACCAGTGACTTCTGCAGGTCATCCCAAATGAGCATCCATAAAACCTTTGAACTGCAACATTTTATATTCTGTACCTTTTGCTCATGACCCTCTCACAATTTATAGTTGAGATTCACAAGGTAGGGTGGAAGAAAAGGGACAATTTTCATGGTTTATGTTCAGAGGATGGTGAAAAATTAAGGTGATCCAGATAACAAAAAAAGCTTTTGTATAGAGGCAATGTTATGCCTACAAACTAAGAGAGCTCCGCTTCACTTAGTAACAGAGAATAATAAATGAGAAAAAAAGAATCAAAAGCTTGGATGTTACACTGTCTTCTCTTTTTCTCTCTTCCTTCTCAAAGATAGACCAGTATGCCAGGAGGCAATTATGTCCTACAGGTAAGGGGAATAAGAAGGTAAGTATATTGAAAAGCATCTGTCTGCTCACACTGCAGGAACACCTGAAGTGAAACTGCTGAAAGTTTGCCAGGATGTTTTGGAAGGCCTAGGATATCACAGAAGATACATCACATATATAAATATTATTCAGCCAGGATAAGGCATGCCTACTAAATTCTGTGAGAAAACAGCAGAAGCAATAACGTAAGCAAAATAAAGAAGGCACTGAATCCGTAAGTGCCAAGAGGCAACATGGGAGTCATTGAAGAGTCAGGCTTTTGTTCAACCTCAGCATCAAAAAGCTTTAAAGAGTCACCATTCCCCAAAGCTTAATTGTAAAAGAAAGACTGCAAAACATATCTCGGTGATTGATATCAAAGCTACACTTGCAAAGAAGCATTCTTGGGAAGCATCATGTTCCAATCTCAGCAGTTCTGGCCAGCACCTTTCACTGGGATGTGCAGTGCCCTGTGAGCACTGACCCATTTTCCCCCAGGAGGTACATCTCAACCCAGTGCAACTGAGTCACTTAATACCCAAGCATGGTGACTCTGGGTAGCCAGCAGTCTCTGAAGTGCCTTCCTGCCCTGGCAATGTGTCTGGTGACACCATCAGTGTGACGACTCATTGGTGTAAGCAATCATTGCAGGAGCTCCTTATTCTCCCCAAATAGTCAACAACCCATGCCAAGTCTCAACGACTGACCTCACACTAAGCACAGCAAAGCATAATGCATGAGGCTGTATTTCCTTCAGGCTCACACTGATTTATCACCCCACTGCTGCAGTTTAACGCCATACAGGAACTTTTCAAGAATTCAGAGTTAGTCTTGGATATCATTTTTGATGCTGCTAGTGTGATTTAGTTAAAGCAGATAAAACAGTGGGAAAAACATTGTTTTCCTGCTCCAAAAATGTTTGCAGTGTGGTATAAGTGCATTTGCTATTACTATGCACACCCTGCTTTACACATATTAAAAAGATTCCCAAGGAGCTGCTCACAATTCATAGTGCTGAATTCATTTTTTAACTGCACAAGTTAAGGCTGCAGACACTTGCTGGCAGCTCTCAGAGCTCATTATACATTGCTTCCTCAGCAAAAAATAGCTCTGTACGTAAACCTGCAAATTTTGGATCACCAAATTCTAGGCACATAGTTATTATCAGATTAACTCATCTAGCTGGAAGTAGCAGTCCTTAAAACTCCCAAACATATCATTCTTTTGTTCTAAGGAAAGCTAAATTATGTTAAAATCTCAGAGGATTTCCAAATCATTTGCAGACCTGGGACTGTATATGCTCCAAGGAGACATTTGCTCTGTATTGGTAAATCCCATTGACATTTGGTTGTTCTGCATTGCTGAATTAAAAGCAGCCTACATACTGTAAAAACAGCAACATGTGGTAAAGCCAGTGGAAAGGAGGTTTTGTAACTCCAAAGTTTCCAAGATCAGCTGGGAGGATCAAATCCATTGTGTTCACTGGTCCCTAGTGTAGCTGGAAAAACAAAGGAAATGCAATCTCTGACTCTGCTTTTGATCTAGAGGAACTCAGGGACCTCAAAATATTAAGGACACTGCTTATTGTAGCACCAGAAGGCACTCAGATGCTAGAATGATGTATGACCCTGCACAGAACAGAAAAACAGCACTTTGTGGTCATACAAACAAGACAAACTCCCCCATCTCAATCTAATTATTTGAAAATTTTGGATTCTCCAAACACCAGTGCATTGCCCTCTGCTGCATATGTAACTGCTTTAAAAAGAAATTATTATTCACAGAGAGGTGCTGAATATCTTGAGAAGAAAAGAATCAGAACAGTTGTGAAGAACTGAATTTATTATCTTGATTAAAAAAAAAAGATAAATAAGAAGAGAGAATGAGACCATATAAATATGACACAAATACATTTCAGTATTCAAATTCAAGTCCAAGAATTATGAATTATTTATGGTAGTGTTAACCACTGTCTTAAGTAGTCACTGATTAGTACACAGTTAATGCAGCTCTTCTTTTAACTGTCTGGACAAGAAAATACTACTGTAATCTGGAACTCTCAGGATCTTTTTGAAACCTAATTTAGCAAAACATATGATGTTATCCTTTTACTCAGGCAAAGCTTCTGAAATGTGGTTCAAGCAGAGATTAAAAACACCTGATCCTAATGTGGCAGTAAGATTTATTCACTATTCAAATCCCAGTTAGAAGTTACTGTTTCTACCCCTGCCCCACAGTGGAGCAGACATAACTGTGCAATAACCTATGGTAAAGGCTGCTTTTACTTCAATGATGCAGAACAAAGAAATTACTAATACAGAACAAAAAGCAGGATCAGTCCCCAAAGTTACACCCAAGCACTTTCTGGAATTGTCACTCACAGGGTTTTGGCTACCTAAGCATAAGTGTGAAGTGCCATTTGGGATGCCCTTAAGTATGTAAGACACCCTCATGGGACTGACACACATGACACAACCTTCCGGAAGAGCAGCCAGACTACAGGAAATGGAGGGGTACCTGAAAGGGCTCAGTGCTACCTCTGTTTTGAAAACTGGGTGTCATTACTCTGCTTTTAAACCTCCTTGCAAATGCAACTTATTCTGAGCACATTCTCTTGGTGCTTGTATGTGTGACTCACATCATGCACTCTCTTACTGCATCCCTTCCACTGTAAAATGTATATCTGCCCTGATTTTGTCCTACAGGAATTTCTATTCCAGATGAAATAGTCCTGTGAACAGATCGTTTGACTCTGCTATGAAAGAATTAAAAACTTCATTTACTGATTTTCCAGGGAGGAAAATTTAGAAGACTCATTCTCACAGATTCAAAGCGCTTGATGCCACATGACACTGCCAATAACCTATATGTTTTTCCCTTTTAAGTCATCAGCTGAATTCCCTTCAGTTTAAGAGGACAGCATGGCTCAGTCCTGAATTAATTTCTCACAGTCCTATATGCTAGAACAGACTGGAAAAAATAGAATCCAGAACTAATTTTTCTTTAAGGAAACTGACACTACCAGTTCCAGCACCGGGAGGACCAGGCGTAGAAGAGGAAAGTGTGATCCTGTGATTCTTCATGCCACCTGACAGCCAGATATTAGCAGGATCAAGAAAGCACATGCTTTCTCACATAAAAATTCATCCCAAATGTGTTCTCTGGAAGCTGCATGAAGTCACTGTATCTGCACATGCCTGACTCACAAGCATGATGACACTAAAACCCCTGTCGCCCTTCATCACTAAACTTCATTTGGTGGAAAAGCTATACAGTGACTCAGTTACACTGTGAGTTCTCTAGTTCAGATTATCCTCTGTGTATTCCACCATTTCCAGCACAAAGATACTCTCAATAATTAATAAGAAATAACCCTGGAATGCTTAGCTGAGCTAAACTCTTTGTAAGTTGCCTATCAGCCCTGTTTACTTTCATTCAGTGTCAGCCTCACACCAGAAATACTTTTGCTCCAAAGAGACAGGATACACTCAAAGAAGGAAAAGAAAAACAGCACATGGGCTTCCTTGTCCTAATTTTGCCTTGGGGCAAGGCACAGTTCCCACTAAGAGCTCTGTCCTGCCTACACACAAGGAAAATAGCAAAGCTGCAAACACAAGGTCAGCACTTCTTAACATAACTTGAATCGTCATTTCTGGTTTTATTACCAAGGGAAATGGCTATGAAGCATAAAACAATGCATTCAGACAGGGAGCATGGATAGTACAGTAACCCAAAAAATCCATGTTCAGTACCAGTAGAAGTGACATTATTGCATGTAAAAATGTGTTCTGTGTCCCATCAGCTCGTCTGACCACAGCCAAAGGGAATAGAGGGGACTGTAAAGAAACTTCTTTGCTAATCAGGAAGCAGAAGATATCTCGTTGTACACAGCACGAAGGGGCAACATTTGCAAATGAAAGAAGACTGAGAAGAGTTCTGTGATTTTTTTTGGGGGGGGGAGCGTAATTTTAATTGCTGTTGCAAGGCTATTTGGTGACACAGGTCCTAGGAACATCAGTATACAGAACTACCCATCAGTTTTGCTTTGCCTCCTGTTCTAGCCTCCTTTCCATCCCACTCATCCTGTTCCAACAGCCTTTACATCAGTTCAAACCTGTTGTGTCATTGTATTATTATTATTATTATTGTAGTTGTTGTTGTTGTTGTTGTTGTTGTTAAATTGTTATTCCAGAAAGTGCATTCTTTTCTTGAGAACTACTCTGTCTTGATAGGTAAAAAAATTTAATTGTTCACTTTTTCAAAGAAAAATGGAGCTCTTCTGCTGAACATTTTGAGAAATTATGAAATATTATTTAAATTCTTCATAAGAAAAACCACCCAATTTCCAGCTGGTTCCTCCTAAGGTTCCATCTACACTATGGTTTCCTCAATGGTGGGAATCAGCTTTTAAACACAAGTTTAATTTGGTTGACTGGTTCTTACAATATGTGCAAATAGCACTGCTCTAAATATCCATTTTTCTAATAAAAATTAAGGGACAGATTCACACGAGAGAACCCCTGCACAGAAGCTATTAATCAAAGGCAAACATTATGGTTGCTTTTATTGACTCCAATAGTAGTTGGTAGGTGCTGTCTTCCTGATAACCAGGAAACCCACTGAAAAATAAGAGAAAAAGAATTAATTTCAGGAATTCACTTATAAAGCTTTAATTGAGGGGGTATATCAAGAGATTATAAAAACCTTCTTCAATTCCCAAAACTGTGCCTTCTTTGAAATTCGAACTTAACTCCACCATCCTGTGAAAAATTGTATTTACCTATTGCAACTTGGTTTTTTCCTCATGCAGAAGGTACAACCAGGATTCTCTCTTGTTTCTTGCATTAGTGCCTGTATCACTGCTATGTGTGCTGAACTCTGGATCTTGGGCTGGTGTCACAGCATGGAAATGACCTTGACAGGGACAGGAGGTTCCAAAGTTTCACTGCTACTGCAGTGTAGCTCATATGGGGGCTAAGATATTGCCAGCTACTGCAATTTCAAATCTTCAGGAACAAAACAATCTTGCAGCTGTGCATGTTGAATGCCGACAATCACTTACGCTCTGGTGATTAATTAAGAAGCGCTTAGAGTAAAAAAGACTCACTTAAGAATTATTAAGAAAAAAAGAAATCACACTCCCTCCTGCAGCTTGTCTCCTAACAGCACAGTCTTGTCTTAGGCTGCTTTCTCTAAAGAGGAGAGGACATGTCTGTTCAACTGTGATTCACAGGAGGCTTTTCACAGCTGACACAGGGAGCTGCAAAGTGCCATCTGTTTGACTTCCTTACCTCCTCAGACAGTATCTGGTGGTGAACAGGTGCATGAGAATAGAAAATACTGACGGAGTTATATCTTACTGCAGAAAAGGGAACACAAAAGGCAAAAAAGTACCCAAAGAGAGTGTTCTCTAATGAGGAGCATTTTCAGCAGCCAGTGGGAACTTACCCAGTTACTTACTGCCCATTTCAGTTTGTATTGGTTGAACAAAGTTAATTCCTTCCTATTATCCAAGAGGCATTTAACTCTCCAAATGAGACTGGAAAGTTATTTCAGGTGGGTAAGAATAGAGAGGTACTCTGTGAAGCCAACAGACATTTTATGTGGTTCACTGTATCCCCACAGTACTATGAGGATGTTTAGGCTCCAGTTCACAAACCAGCAATGTGATGCAGAAATGCTGTGAAGCCATTTATCAGGGGCTATGCACCAAACCAGTGCCTAAGCCCAGAAGTACATAAGGGTGCGAACTCACATCTAACTTCTCACTCCACTGGAAAGGATTATAGAACCATAGAACTGTTTGAGTCAGAATCAACCTAGTTCCAACCCCCCTGCCATCAGCAGGAACACCTTCCACCAGACCAGGTTGCTCAAAGCCCCATCAAACCTGGCCTTAAACCCTCACAGCAATGGGACATCTACAGTTTCTCTGGGCAACCTGTTCTGGTGTCTCACCACCCTCATACTAAAGAATTTCTTCTTAGTATCTAACCTAAATGTACTCTCTTTCAGTGTGAAGCCATTCCTCCTTGTCCTATCACTGCATGCCCTTATAAAAAGTCCCTCTCTGGATTTTTTGTGGGTCATCTTTAGGTACTAGAAGATGCTAAAAGATCTTTCCAGAGCCTTCGCTTCCCCAGGTGGAACAACCCCAGCTCTCTCAGCCTGTCTTCACAGAAGTGCTCCAATCCTCTGACCATCTTCATAGCCCTTCTCTGGACTCACTCTAGCAGGTCAATGTACTTCCTGTACCGGGGGCTCCACAGCTGAGCACAGTGCTTCAGGGCAGAATCACCCCCCTGGATCTGTTGGCCAAAACTCTTTTGATGCAGCTAGGACACAGTTGGCTTTCTGGGCAGCAAGTGCACATTGCTGGGTCATGTTGAGTTTCTCATCAACCAACAGCCCAAGTCCTTCTCCTCGGGGCTGCTCTTTAATCCATTCTCACCCAGCTGGTATTTGTACTGGTGATTGCCCTGACCCACATGTGGGATCTTGCCCAACTCACCATGCAGGGTCTGCACCCCAAATTACAGCTCACCTCAGTGGGAAATGATAATGCCACAGCAAGCATCAAGGTCAGTCCATAAATGATCATTAAAGATCCAGCCATATACACAGTCAGCGAAGTAAAAGAAATGCTGTAAGACACCTTCTCCTGCTCTGAAAGTGAGGAAAATGTTGCTATTTAACTCTCTGTACCAAGACAGCATGGGTCTATTCATCAGCCGCAGGGAGCCAAGCAGTATTTAGGAAATGGTATTTATAATGCAGTTCTATACTCAATGTCAGTTCCCAGAGGACGCTCTGTGCTGTCTCTGTTGCTCTAGTGGAAGTGAACAGCTGCCTTCTAGATTTCCCAAAGCCCTGGTGCAAAATAAATCCTTCTCTCTCCACTTAATTTTAAAGAGCAATGATGCCTGGGCAGGAAATATATGCAGGAGAAGAGCAAAAGCAAGGAATGAATTGGTTTATATCATTTAACATTTGTATTATCTGCAAAATTATCATTTAAACTACAAAACTGGCAAAACTGAAAGTACTATCATGGATATAAGAAGGTAACTGCCATAAGGCACAAACCTCACTTCCCTCTTCCCCTCCCCAAGCTATACTGAACTTTCCCTATTCCACAGTCTTTACCACAATGAGGGGAAAGAAAAATTAACCTGTAAAATCAAACATATTTCATCCAAGACAAAGAAAGAAATTCAGAGCCAAAAACACATACGTTCACTTCAGTTCCTGTAAGCTAGCCTTCACAGGACTAAGGTCAAGACTGATTTGTTTTCATTTCAGTTCTTATTTTTAGCAGGTTTATACAGCACTGCTGACTTAATACACTGCAAACTGAAATCCAGTTTACAAAGCAGGACAGCCAATTGTTTGATCTGACAAGGTCACAAAACTAGTCTCAAGGTTATGTCACACTGTTTTAATTTCTGGTCATATGGGACTTTAAAATTTGATCTTTTACAAGCTGAGGCAAGTCTTTATGTTCTTCCATCTAGAAATCTGGAGGGGGTAGTTCCTTGATCTTTTTGTCCCCATATTATTTGCCCTACATGTTTTTAAGCTTTCCTCAGAGTCCTCTTTATGAGCACATAGCAGATTGAGATGTTGGTGTCCAAGCTAAGACACACTGGGGAACACAGCAAGAACAACCATGCTGTCATGTGCTCTTATTTATGGCACATGATTTACAATGTATATTAGACTTTACACCACCCATCGACCTTCTCAATCATCAGTGAATGCTTCAGCTCACACAGGATCACAGTCCTTGTGCTGCCCTTTACATTTAGACAGTTTCACTAATGGATAGAACTTGTCTGATTGACAGAAATCTGTCTGTTGCCTGAACTTCACCTAGAATTTAGAAGCGTGCTGCTCCATCTCCAAATGCAATTATAGGCTAACAGAGCAATGCCTCATCTCTCATTTCCTAACTACAAAGGAGAGAAATTAAATAAATAGCAAGACATACTTTTATACGTGTGTCTGCATTTACGCACACACAGAACCCACATGCACAAATTGTGGATTTTATGTGTTCACATATACATCAATTTAATGTTCTCTCTTCTTTAATCAATTATCCATGATAATCCATTGTATTCCCCTAGGTACATAGTCATCAAAGCCACTTTAAACCTCTTCTTGAAGATCAAATGGCTCTTTAATCCATTTATTTACAGTTTACAGAGTTATAGAAAATTAATCAGGATCATAAGTTAGCTACTGCAGCAAGCCTCTTCTGAAGCCTGCTATCATTACAAACACTAATTCTCAGAGACTCAACAGGACAGGGGAAGAAAGAAATAAATCTCTTGACGTCTGTTCCCCCTATCAGCAGCTGTCAATGGCCGTCTCTCTCTGATCCTTTTTTGATCAAACTGTGCTCCATCAAATCCATTTAAATGAATTAGCACTACTAAGGTAACAGGAGAGCTAATTAGTCTTAAACTTTGTACTTAAGTTCTTCATAGAGGGTCTTCTGGTGTCTAGCAGGCTGAGCTGGATGTTTCCTTCTGAAGTTCACTGGGCACAAAACCCACATGTGAGGAAGTGTGTGGATTACACGAGAGACCATATTTCTTTGAACTCTGCTGAAGTTTCTTTTTACTGTTCCATGTCTTCATCCAAACATTCCCTCCCTTGTACACAGTTCTGTAAGCTAGGCAGCCTAGCAATGAATGTTTAATGGCCAACTTTCTGGTTCTTATCAATGCTGAACCATTATAATCATGTATTAACTGGATGAAACCTCACACACAAAGGGTGTGACAGTAATCATTACATATTAACACGTGAGCTGTGCGTATTCACACCAGTTCTTCTGTACAAGAGTAAAGAAACTCTGCCAGCAAAAGTGACCCATAGTGAACTCCTGAATTAATTTCTTGTTAATTCTTCCAACCCCTATAATATTATTAATAATTACATTCACCTACACATGCAAAAACAGCAATCCCTGAAATGCTGTCACTGTGGGATGATAGGATCAGAATACAGCTGTAAAGACAAGGAAATGAACAAAAATGTCATTGACAACTGGTTCTGCTGGAGATGTTGGAGTAAACTCAACATTATTTCACAAAATAAAATTGATGGAGTTAGAAGAACAGTCTTCCCATTCTGACTTACCCTAAAAATTACCAAGACTTCACTTTTACTTTCCCTCCAAGGAAGATATTGCAATCATGAACTACATTTTCAAAATGTACACAGAGCAATAAAATAGATACATTAAAGCTTTGCTAATGTTGTTATCAGCTCTCGTGAACAGATAATGCATAAAGGTTTTCTTCATCAGAAAATATTTATATATTTATATATATGATGTAATCCCATTCAGAAAATATTCAGATCATTCCTTTTCTTCGTACAGTGCCTCCAAACAGCTTGACAAATGACCTCTTCATTTACAATTACTTCTGTGGATAAGTGGTAATCTCATCATATTAGAAGGTTGCCATAGGGTAAAGGTCCCCTCCTGCCATATAATATCTATTTACTTTATCTTGATTACAGCAAATAATCAAGGAGGTAGAGCCTCTCTAAAGCACAATGTGTATATAATAGCACCATTGCTAAAAAAGTGCAATCTGGATGCTCCTGAGAAAAAGGCATTTTCATGCTACAGCTAATTTCCAGACAGGCTACATGCTGAAACACATTTTTGCTGGTGTTTGGTTTTAGTTTTTTTTAATTATGCACTTTGGTAAATAACTTGGGTCCTGACAGAGTGAAATTCTGTATATTAAAAATTGCATTGATATATAAGTGCTATTTAAGCAACTAGACTGCTTGGTATTCCTTCCATAGAATTACTGAATAAAGGCACTTGGATCAAATCAATAGGAGGATGTCAAAAGGAGAAAATTAAAATAGATCCTCCTAATTTAATGTGACAATTTCTTCTGGTTCTCTGCCAAGAAAAAATCATACCAACTTGCATTCTTCTACAATCACGTATCAGTAAACATCTATTGGTAAGTCTGGGCAGCTAATTCTTCTCTCACATATTTCAGTCTGCTCTTAGAGAGGTGTTATCATGGCATGTGACATTTGCATCAGAGAGCCTAATTTTGCTTTTTCTTGCACTGACGTAAATCTTCAGTAACAGAGTTAACTCCCCAAAAAAATCTGCACAGGGGAAAAGAAAGTTGAATCTAGTCAATATAAATACAATTCCATATCCTTTTTCTCTTTCCTGTTTACAGGTCTCCTTTATAATCGCCTTAATCATCTCCCAAAATGCTACACTTACCAGGGAAGGCAGTCAGGTAAGGATAAAACAGAGCCCTTGAGAAGGATTCAGATCACTTTGACAGTTTTCTGATTGTCTTCAGCATGGACAGAAGAGCCTGTAATTCCTCTGGTATCAGCAAGCAGAGACTTGCTCCTAGAGAACATCTGCAGTTCCTTCCTCCATTTTCCCTGTTTCATTCCTAAATTGCCCAGTCTAAAGTTGTTTACACATCAAGGTCTTGGTAGCTGTGGGGCTACAGGGGCACCTTCCGTAGGTGAGAAGCTGCCAGAAGCTTCCCCCATGTCCAATAGAGCAAATGCCCATTGACTCCAAAACAGACCCCCAGTTGGCCAAGGCCAAGCCCATCAGTGATGGGCATCTGGGATAACAGATTTAAGGAGGGGGAAAAAGTACTGTGCCAAGGCAATTGCAGCTAGAGAAGAGAGGAGTGAGAAAACGTGAGAGAAACAGCCCTGCAGACACCAAGGTCAGTGAGGAAGGAGAGAGAGGAGATGCTCCAGGCAGTGGAGCAGAGGTTCCCCTGCAGCCCCTGAAGGTCCATGATGAAGCAGAGATCCACCTGCAGCCCCTGGAGGACCCCACACCAGAGCAAAGAGGCTGTGACCATATGGTAAGCCCACACCAGAGCAGGCTTCTGGCAGGACCTGTGGAGAGGGCAGCCCACATTGGAGCAGGGGAAGAATATGAGGGTCCTCCCCCTAAGGAGGAAGGACAGCAGAGACAATGTGTCATGGAGTGACTGCAGCCCCCATTCTCTGTCCCCCGCCGTGCAGGGGGGGAAGATGTAGATGAAACTGTGAGTGAAATTGATCCTAGGAAGAAGTGAGGGGTGGCGAAGAGATATTTTAAGGTTGTTTCTCATTACCCTACTCTGTTTTGATTGGAAATAAACTAAATTAATTTTTCCCCATATTGAGTCTGTTTTCCCTGTGACAGTAATTGGTGAGTGAGCTCTTCCTGTGCTTCTCTCAACCCAGGAGCCTTTCACTGTATTGCCTCTCCCCTGTCCAGCTGAGGAGGGGAGTGATAGAGCAGCTTCGGAGGAGAGTCCACCACAAAAGCCAAAGGTCCCTAGCAAAACTGGCAAACATTTGGATCAGAAATCTAGACAGTTCTCAAAACTCTTCCCAAATGTACAGCAAATAGAAACAGGATGGAAATCTCATTAACTGGAGGATATGAGTAACTTCAAAAAGTTTGGCATGTTTCCTAAAAAGGTACAAGGTAAAGTACGATGTTCACATCAGGCTTATTTACCTCCTATCCTTCATATTCTAAAACAGGGTCTCATAAAGCCTTCCTTAAGGCTGTATAAGTATTCTTCTGCAGAGCACCAAACAATTTTGCTATGTGTAGGTCATTCCTCCTTTTGCCTAAGGAGAGAGCTGTATATGCTTTCCTGGACAGGTGCAGGAAGGAAAACAATGCAGCACTTTCCAAGCACTGAAGGAAACACCAAAACACGGAAACGCAGGTCTCCAGGCTCCTCCATACAATGCATTACTGCATAGGATAAAAGTCATTGGAGCACATAACACACCTCGATCTTCCAAGACACTGATAAGAAATCTGGAACAAATTACAAAATACATTTCCCAGACACCAAAAGATGGCACTGTCTCAGAGCATTACATGTATCTGTGTGTCGTTTGGCTAGTCTTACATCTTGTGTTCATAACAGCAAAAAATCAGCTGAATTGTGATTCTGCAGTCCAATAACAGGGAAATAAAATTGTTCTATGCCATTTTATTACAAGGCGAGCTACAGAAACAGCGTAACCAACTGCAAAAGCTACTGCTGTGTTCTGGATATTCTTCAAGATTAGCAAGCCAAAGCCACATCCAACATGTGCTTGTAGTACAGATTCATGTGTATGTCAGTAAAGAGTAAGTTTCATATTAAAGGTTATATTCTTAAAAGTTTTCTTCAATAAGGTCTGGGAAAGGAGCATTGGTGGGTTAAATTTTACTTCAGAAAAGCTGTAAGAGCTCATCCTCTTGCAGGGAAACCAAACACAAGTGGGTAAAAATGTGCATAAGCCTGTGAAAGTGCTGTAATTTGCTTTCAGTTGTACAAATCACATAAGAATCTCAAAAGTGCACCTTGCTAGCCTGTATCAACATCACTGTTACATGGAGATATCATTACGAAAGTGCACTGGAATTCTCCATCCTCTTGTTTCCAGCTTCAGCACCTGTAGTCCTACCATATTTGTAGAGGAGTCTGTATCCCTCAAATGATTGAAGTTCATTAAGCCTATCATAATTCTCCTGTCACACAGGCAGGTTGCAAAGCTGAGGGAACTCAGATCTACCCCAGGCTCTCATAGATGTTCCAGCACATCAGACAGGTCTTGAGACATGCAGGCCTGCACAAGGCGGCTACAGAAGTCTTGTAGAAGCATTCCTCATCTTCCTCTACAATTGCCTAATTCTGTTCCTAGTTCCAGAAAGCAGAGCATCTGGTTGCTTTCCATATTCATTTCACAGTTTCTCTTGTCCACGTCCGTTTTCAGTAATTCATCATTCAGCTTTCCTTTTCTTTCCACTGCTCCTCTATGGATATACACTGTGTCTTCTGTGTCTATTCCTGGCACACAGCCAAGCTCCCTCAGCAGTCTTTCTTGGGTATCCCACCTCAGTCTTGTACTAGCCAATTAGTTTCCAGCTCTTTCTTCTGCATTATCTGTGGATTCAAAGCTCTCACTATTCCATTTAATCATCTAATTTCTGCAGCTTTTATCTTGTCTTCATTGGGTTGCTTCAGTCCATTGCCACCAGCTCATGCAAGGGCAGTATGCATCACTTCTTTCTAACTGCTGTGGTTCCTGAAATGTCTGCAGTCTCCCACATCCCACGAGGTTTCCACATGCAGTAGTTGCTTGGATGTAACCTTTCCAATTTTTTTTCTTTCTTTGAATTTTACAGAAAAAATCTGTTCTGGAGATGAGCTGGGATTTGGTGGTGGAAAGAGCTTTTATCTGTAAGACTCAAGGTCATCTGCTGACATAGGAAGACTAAACAATAAGTACACAGGAAACTGGAGGAGGAGTAGAAAGATTTCATAGGTAAAGAAACTGAAAATATACCTGAAGAATAGTATCCAATCTCTGTCTCTGCTGCTGGATTTCCTTATGTTTATTGGCTTTAATCTTCAGGTCTCAGTCTGTAATCTGTAAAAAGTGGGTATGATCATCCCCTCTCCTTAAAAGGCCTTTTGAAATCCTTACTATTTAAAACCTAGAAGGTTATTTCAGCACAAGCACCCTAGAAAAGTCCAAGGTGAAAGGAAGTCATCCATGTTTATGGGAGAATATACAGAGGAGTGGAAAAATACTTTGAAAGATATTTGGTGAATGAGCACCAAGTATCCTGTGTGCTGAGTGAGATAGGAGGCCTGTGGAAAAACACCACCAAATAGCAAACAAAAGGCATATTGCATAGAAAGGAAGCAAATTAAGGCTTCTGCTGAGCTTGAATTCCAGCATTTCTTTGTTTCTGGGTACTTGGCTTTGCCTCTCTAATACTATCTTTTTAAAATTACTTCATGCCATTTAGCCACCCTCTCATTAATCAGACATTATGGATGCTTTTATTCCAGAGATGTTCTTGTGCTCACAGAAAATGAGTCTCCAGTGACCTCAATGCAGAATATAGGGGGTTAGCAAAATAAGAATAGGTAACAATGAAACAATTCAGTTGTTTTATTTTTCTTTTCCTACTGCAAGGAAGCTACAGCCAGGGCTCTTTGAGATTAAAGAGTGACTGGACCAAACAACCAAAATATTGAACAGGTGTAGCAGTACTTAAAAGTCTGTCAGAAGACAAGAAAGTTATAAAAAATATTATCACTTGTTTCAAAGTGGCTTTATAGTCCTGGGGTGGCTGTGCTCTGCTCATCAGTTCTGCAACAGTACTGAGATCTGGATGTATCCAGTCCCTCCCTTGATGGAACATTGCAAATCACCTTTGAAAGCCCAGGAACAGGTAGCTAAATATACAAAGCTGCCTCTTCACAGCTGCCTAGGAGGTAAAATCTCTGTGAAAAGATGAGAGAAACTGGAAGGGCTCCCTTCTAACTACCCATGAATGCCATCCAGAGAAGGATGGAAGAAACTATTGCTGGCATATCAGGCTCATCTTTGCTGGATCTCATTATCCCAGAAGAAACATTTTCATTTCATTAATCACCTTGAAAGAGCATTGGGAAGGGAAAAAGCTCTAATAACTTGATATCATGGAATGATATAAATGAAAGTGAAATTACTAGTAGCAGCATGGGCACGGGGTAGACACACCGTGCCAGCAGACCAAGCTTCTTTTTACAGTGGTCCACCTTGTACTGCTTCCTTTAGAAAATTAATTTGGGCCAGTGATGCTCCACTGATTTCTCTAGAGCTCAGACAGCTTCCTCCCACAGAGGCATGAATGCCAGAAAGCTGTTATTCCCTTCCTCATATGAGTAGAGAGTCAGTATCAATTCTGACCTGCAATATCCAGAGATAAATGCAAAAATAATTATAAGAAAAATTATTTCCTGATTATAATATACAATAGGTCCATCTATTGTTTCCCATCCTGTGTTTAATTTAGCATTTTTCAGCATCAGCAGGTTTTTCAATAATCCAGTTTGTCAATAGTCTTTATGCTACTGTCCCTGTGCTGTCCTTATCTCAACAGCAGATATTTCTAATACATATTTTTGAGGTAATGTCATTGCACAAAAAATATGGCAGTCCAAAGAAAGCACAAAACTCAGAAAATCAAAGGTGAGACACTGCCTCTATATCAAGAATTTGGATTAAAGATTAAATGTTCACATCCCAATTCTTCTTTTACTCCTGGATGATATTTTAAAAAATGTAATACTACATAAGAACATCCAAATAGAAAGACAGGAAAATCGATTTTTATGGGAGGAAGAGCAGTTAGCGATTGCACTTTGATTCCTTCCTGGGGACCAATACTTAACTTTGCTACAATAAATTCTCCCATTTTACATCTCCCTCTATCAGTGTTTACATGGCACAACATTCCTCTTATCTGCCATGCCACAACACCTACAGTCATATTCAACAACTACGTACTGCAAACAGTGCTTTATTTGGTATATACAAGACCTCACAGAACTTTGGAATATAGAATAAAACAATGATGAATTGTTTAGCTTTTTTTTTCTGCAATATCTCCCACATAGAGCACATGGAAAGAGGCCACAGTGGAAGTGAAGTTGGTCATAGTTTCCTTCACATTGTCTCAACAGGAAAAGGAAAAATGTAATTTTCTGCTTCCACTACCCTGTCCCTCAGTGGTCTATTATACTTGCACTTCCACACCAGCACATGCAACACCATCTCCTGCATTCTCTTGTTACCAGGTCCCAGCATGCCAATGCCTTGCTGAGAATATTTACCTTTCTGGAAACCCTGAATTAGCTGGCTTAGCAGCTAATCCCCTGAGCAGATCCCCTCGATGGATGGTGGGCAATAATAGACTCTCTTCTTGCTTATTCATCCTTGTGCTCCCAGCCCTTCCCACTTTTGAGCCAACCTTACCATGAATATCCGATGTTATAGAGGGAATCCTGAGAATGGGCAATGCAAATCTCTGTCCTGATGCAGTGAAAGCACCTGTCAGTGCACTGCAGAGGGTCATTCATGCCTTCAATCAGGTCCTGCCTCCAGGCATTTTAAGAGTCTGTTCACTTCATCCAAAAACTCTTTCAGTTTTTGCTTCCTCCGAAAAGAGAAGTGTGGAGTTTTTACCCATAGGCACCCTAATTTCTTATTCCAGAACACCACCAGTATTTCTCAGGGCTTTACGCATGGTGAGCCAAATATTACAGAGCATTTCTTTTCTCTCCTAACAAAAGCTATTAAAACATTATCTCATTTTTACCCTCATCATGACCTATCTCCTTGTTTCTAATCTTCCACACCTATGCAACCTCTTTGATTCTCCCTTCCATCACCTTCAAACCTTGACAAAACGTTGCACAGCAACAAAAAGACACTGCCAGAATGTGTTTCTCCAAGAAGCTGTTTTTCAGGACGACATGCCTGCCCTCCTGCCAGGCATGTGATTCCATCAGCAACAGTGCAAGCTCTGCTGAAAAGAAACTGCAGGCACACAGCTCACAAACCTTCCACCAGCCTGGGGACATTCTGGTGGTTTAACATTGCAATTTTGTTCAGTTTATTGGGAATGCAGGCTTATTTCACACTGTTGTCTTATAATAAGAATAGGCTGGTTTTACAGTAAAAAACATAACTCTCTGACAATTCTGAGCCAAGACACCACAGAGAGATATTTTCTAAGTGACACTGCAAGATCACAGGAGTCAGAAGACACCACCAAGCCATTGTGACTACCAGGCTGTGGAAAAGGAGGAAGGTGGCATTTCTCAGTTGAATATATAATATCTGATCTAGCTATAGCATCTATCTAGGAAAAACACCTGTGACTGATCACAGAATATATAGCAGATTTTTTTTTACTTCTAAGCATTTAATAAAGTACATAAACAATAATCAGAATGTTTTCTTTAAAATTTAAATTGCTCTAAAAATAGCAACTTATGACTGTGATAAGTGCACAACTTGCTAATAGTCCATGGGTATGCATGTTCTTGGCATACAAATCTTATTCAAGTAAATAGAGTAATTTTCTCATTTTTACCTTGAGTACCACTCAGACTCTCAGCTTAAAAACAAGAATAACCCCTGCCCAAAAAGCTGAATGGGGTCCTCTTGGGGTTGTCTATTTGAAACAGTATTATCCTAACAGACAGACAGTTGTTTTAACAAAATAATTGGCTTTTAGAGACTTTTTGCAATAATAATCCCACAGTGACGCAAGGCATGAAAATATCCAGAAAATACGAAGAAAGAGAAAAGGTATCACTAACTGATAAGTAAACATTAAAGAAAGTGAACTCCCCAACAAAGAACTGAAGGACACTGGCTTAATCCATTGAATGTCAGAAGAAATTGTTTCAGGAGGATGAAGAGAGTGCTGCATCCAGATAGATATTGATTTCCACTGACCTGCAGTTTGCCTGCACTGCTTGAAGTCACAAATCTGTGCTTGGGAAGTTCCTTTGCAAATCCTGTGTTCCTTATTTCAACTGCCACGAAGCTCCCAAAGGGGTTAAATTGTAAGCCAGGATGTATACACTTTAGGATATATCAACACTGCCTTTGAGATGCAGGAAAGGGATTAGGAGAAAAGATGTGTCCCTAAAAGAGCATTCAATGATCTCCACATCAAGAAGAGAGAAGTGAATTCAGCTAGAAGAAGGGGGCTCTACTACAGAATTTTAACATTAGGTCCAAATAACACAATCTGGCCACCATCCACTAGGGAGGCTCAGCCAAATCATGACAAAATTCACAGGCAGCAGATCACAGAAAATCCTCTCTTTGATGGCAGATGATGAAAGGAGAGGCATAAATTCCTAGCTGAATTATGCCTGAAGTAAGAAATAGAGACAAGAAAGATAAGGCAATGGATCCTGAGATTAGGAATCAAAGGGCTTGCAGTTCTCATGGCTTTAGCACTGTGTCACCTTAAGAATATTTTTGAGTCACACTATATTAATTTGGGTCAGTTTCCCCTAAATATTAAATATGAAGTATAAAAATAAATCATCAAGCTACATATATTTTTTCCTGTTCTTAAAAGAAAGAGCAATAAAGTATAACAATACAGCAGTTGTTCACAGCACAAATTTGTAACCAATTTGCAATGTTTTACAGGTAGTTTGCAGCCCCACACTAAAGAACTCCCAGGCATGCACACCTTTTGAGTCACAGACTTTCCCACTCTGTAGAAAAATCACATTTAAAGTGTATGTGTTTGTGATCTGAGTACCATCTTAACAACAATCACTTCTTATAACTACTTCTATCAATTATTCAGAAATAAATATTAAATAGTCCCTGTCATAAAGCTTGGTAAGTGGTACAATGAAGTACAGTGCCATGTCCTCCTGTTAGAACAACCTATGCCTTACACAGTTGAAGGATTGGGAAAAGAAAAAAATCTCATCGCTACAGTGAACAAACAATTCCACGCAGGCTCCCATGCTGTAATAAAAGCAATTGATGAGATGCCTTGATCCATAAAGAATAGAGTCATTAGGAAGAAAAGGAGGTGACATTGCCTCTGTATTTCATGTACTTTATACTAAGCCCAAACAAAACATGCAGTCCTTTTGGCTGTTTTTCCTGAAGAGTAACAAAAAATGGGCATGAAAAAGCTGTTTAAAAATGTGAGAGCTTTACAGGGACAAAGGCAATGAGTGCAGTGCCTTTAACAACAAACACAGAAGTAATTGGAATGGTGAGGAAGAGGCATCCTAAGCAAAAAATATCAGCAATCCATTAAAAGATATGAGAAAGGTAAAATACTGACAAGTCATTCAAAACAAATTTCAACAAGAGATTAGGTATAAGATTTGTTGTTGGTTTTCTTTTTATAGTGATGGAAAATAAGCATTTTATTTTCCTTGCAAGGTTAGGAGGACTGGATGCCTATTAGAACAATGCATGTTAGTTTTCTTCAAAGAATACCAAGAAGAGGCAACTGAGGCCAGGACAATTCTTCTGCAGAGGACAGCTGGGTATATAATGACTTTCTACAAAGTTTCACCCCATCTGGCAGGTGTGGTTGGTACTTAGTGGCCTCATAGAGACTCCCAGAGGATATGTGGAAGTCAGGAGCACACAGCAGGAGGGAATTCCAGGGGTAGCTGTGGCCTTTTACACACCTCCCTTTCATGATTTTCCCTCAAGAATTTTCTAGGCCTTCTGAATTCACCCAGCAAATATGCCCCCCAGGAATCTCTCTGTTTACAGGTTAGCAATTGAACTTCCACCACATAGAAGATCTTCAGTGATGGTTTGGAAACTGTTGATTGCATTCATCTTCTACCAGCTGGTCTTTGGGAGTAAAAACACCAGGTGAAACTGGGTGAGCCATCTCCTTCTGGCCTTTTCCTCTGAGTGTCTTTTGGAACCCTTCCCCTCCTTTTCTTACATGCTTAAAGAATTTCAAAGTACAATAATTTTAAATATTTGTTTACTTTTTGAGCAAAGCATCAGAAAAGACTAGGAAGTACAGTGACACAAAGGAGGCATTGCAACATTGGTCACACAAGGAAAGAAATCAAGCTGCAGTGTTCTCCATGTCTCTGATCTGAGGATCCAGAAAGCTTTTCCAGACTCCAAAGTTTTCTCACAGGATGCCTGGAGACTGTCTCTCAACTACAAATCACAACTCACTCCCAGAACTCATTTACTTTTGCTTTGCCGTATTGTATCAAGTATTCATTGTCCGGCTTTCAGGCAGATTTGAGGAGAAAGAGCAAGACAGAAAGAGTAGAAATGAGAGAATTGTGTTCACTGACACATTCATGCCTCTTCCCAAGAGCAAGTATATTGAGCCCTGCCATCAGGAACACAAACAAACAAACAAACACAACCCCCAGATTTAATTGTTTCTAAGGCTCACTGACAATCAATTGCCTTTTACTTGAAGATAAAACTTACCCAATTTAGTCTCTGGATCTTTTTACACTTTGATTAGCCAAATCGTAATGCTCTCCTACCCCTTAGATAAACTGCTTTCCATCAACAAATACCTATACCCAGTGACAAGATCCATCCACAATTTCATTTTGATTAATAGAGAAGTTACTACTGCTATCAGTTACTCTAACATTTTACTGCAAAAATAATTAGGTTTTTAACACACCAGCTCAAACAAGGAATGCAGCAAAAAACTGTTCCAGAGCTAGTGAAAACAGATATTTTCCACACAATCACAATCATCTACACATTTTTTTTCAATCTAAGACAACTTCCTGGTGCAATTATTAGTATTATTGAACCATTTTAGTGTTTTTCTGTGTTTGTTTTTCAGACAGTGTCTAAAAATACATAGCTTGCAAACAAAAGAGATTCACAGACTTGTATTGAAATGTTGAACCAATTCATTTCAGTACTTCCAAAATGTTAAAATGTTTTTATTTTGTTTTACATTTTTAAATTTCTGCTTGCTTTTCATTTTTCAAAACAATGTAGATGTAGCAGGAGCACTACAGGGAATTTGTCAATTTTTATGAATTTCCTTTCTTCCTTGAATGTCCTTTATCTGAAAATGGTCAGGTGGCCAGTGTCCCCACTCCCTTTGTAGGCAATAGGGAATTTAACATGTCTACAGTGTCTGACTGGAATATCATAAACAATCCTGGCACCACCCACTAAGAAAGTATCAGCACAAAATATCAACTAGCTGGCTTATAAAGACAGTACTGGCCACCCTGGCACCAAATGTGGGAAAAACACTCCATGGTCATGTAATCAAAGGCTGGATCTCAAAGCCCATGCACAAGGGGATTGAGTTAAGCCTGCACAGGCAAATACCTTAATTCTGTTATTTATAAACTCAACTGGCATTTCCTGAACACTTAGACTTCGCAATTTAAATAGCATTACTTAATTTAGGGGTTGTGTGTAGCTAATGATGAATAATATGACAGATTCATGATTATCTGCCTATCATGGTGATAAAGACATGCTTAGATAGCCAAGATTTTCATATCATTTCCACTGAATAACAAATGAAGAGGAGCCTGTGCCTGTTTTGAGGCTCACAGTGCTTGGAGATAAAAACATGCTGGATACGGGTCTGAATGTTGCTGTAACGTACACAATAGCAGGTACCTCCCCACCACACTGCCCAACACCAAAGGAAGTATAGGCTTCACCCATAAATGATACCTTACACTGCTCATGAGTTCTTATCCTGAACACAGTAATTGCCCCCTAAGAAAGACCATGACAATTTTTCACTGCTGTACCACCCCATCCAGGGTGCAGTGATTTCTTTTCATCATCCACCAGAATGCTGTTAACACTAGTGAAAGAATAATTTTGTGTGAACACTTGTTTTTCAGTGTTCTCATTTTTTTCAGCATTTCCTTAATCTCTTTTTTATTTACTTCTTCTTCCACCCCCCCCACCCCCTCGCCCCCCCAAAATCCCTGCCTAGAAGGATCTCAGTGTTGCTCTTGTGCTGACTTGGTCATTACATTTCCCAAGAAATGTTTGAAACTGGCAGCTGTTGCATCTGATAACAATAGCAGGAGGGAAATGTAAGTAAAAAATAATGGCCTGCCAGTCATGGCTGCCCAAGAAAAATCATGGGTCCCAACCAGAATCTAAAGTAGTAAAGGGAAATTTTTCTTAATAGACTTCTTCTTGGGCTGCGAAGTAAAGCCAGTGTGGCTAGAGGGATTTTCTTAAAGAAGATTATCTTCCAGCTCTTCATGTTAACACCCTCAGATAGTAAAAAAACAGGAGAAATGAGATGGCAGTAATCTCTGGAACATCCTAAGAAGTATGTTAACAAGTACTAAAGACATGTATAACATGTAACCTGTCACATTTCAAACATTAGGAGTTTGAAATTGCCATAAAGAGCCATGGCAACAACAGGCAATTAATTCACACTTATTCAAACTACCATAGAAACTGGACCAACATACCAGAAATTATCTAAAATGCCTCACTTCAAACATTCAAGCAGTCTATAATTTCCATAGTAATTGAGTGCTTGTAATAACCACAGAAATATTATAAAATCTCTATGAAACACTGTGAAATCTTGACATAACGAAGGCCAAACAGAATTTTAAAAATCTGCACAGCTTTTTCCTGCATTATAATGTACCACAGAGTAGCCAGAAAGCTTTTCATCTTCCAAGATAAAATTAATTTCTTCCAAGAAAAATTATTGCTATTCTGTCAGATGAAAAGAAAAATACACTTACATCACAACAAATCACAACAAAAATCTGCCAGACAGAGCAGAGCTAGTGTGCAGAGCTCAGGCTCTCTGAAATGTTGCCTTGTTCTTTTTTTCAAGAAGCATTCCTTAGCTCAGAGTTGTACAGCCTTTTTGTTAATGAAACTTGTGGTAAATATTTTCCAGACTGCCTACTGTTAAGAAAAGCTTAAAAAAAGAAAAAAAAAAAAAAAAAAAAAAAAAAAAAAAGAAGGTACTTCCAATCCTGACAGACATTATTTTCCTTCAAAACCTATTGCTCTTGCAGGTGCCACAAAAACAGAACACTGTGTGAAAACTCTGTGTGCTCAGGAGTACTGTCCTTGTATATGTTCATAGCTTTTACAAATCCCTAAATACAAAAAATTCTATTTGAAATATTGTTGACCCTAATATAAGAAGTGGGTAACTGGTAGTCATCCACCATGACTAATTCTATGTAAAGCCTACAAGTATTGCCAGCAAAACCATTAAAGCATAATTCAGTTAATCAACACTAATTATAAGTGGGGGGAGAATTACTGATTCAGTGGAGTTTTGAAGGCGTCAGACAGGTGGGACTGGTGCAGAAGTGGATACTAATTATTGACTCAAAGAGTTGCGACAACGAAGAGCAGTCCAGAAGAGAAACTGCCTTCTCCCCTTTGACTCCCTAGGAAGACTAAGGATAACTGCTTTCCCATGCTAAAATTAATCTCTGAGCATTTCTTGTCACCACTGCCATCAGCCCACAAGTCCATTACTTCTTCTGCATTACACATGACATACTTCAAAGCACATGGAAGTCAATGGGAACATTCCCATTAACTCCAATTGCCCTTGAATCAATTCTCCAGAGCAGTTTCACACCAGTTGAGCTTCATAGCTTTTGACTGAGTTAGTCCTAATTTACACTGGCAGTAGAGATTTCTGTTGGTGAATGTGAGAAGCCTTGTGCGTGTCGTTTCACACAACAGATAAGGAAAAGACAAATAAACATTTGCTGTCTGAAGGAAAATCAGAAAGGCAATTACTTTGTGCTGAATATTTCTGAAAGATATTGTGAAAGACTCTCCTCTCTTAAAAACAGTTTGAAAGGAAAAGATCAGAGTGTACCAAGGTCTTTCTGGACAGAGAGACAATTAGTGAAAGTGACTGAAATATTGAGAGTTGGAGCCCTGGTTTGGATAAACATCGACTTTCAGACTTTTTCATACTTCCTCAGAATACCCAAGCATTACCAATCAGAAAATAAAACTTACAAGAGAATGTAAATTTCTGTACATTCTTTACATGTTTCATACACTTATGCAATGTTTTCCTGTGTCAGTGGCACAGTAATGTTTAAGCAATCAGCCCACTTTTTCTGTTTTTTTTTAGTTACTCTGCTTGGAGTATCTGAATTTAGGAAGCTCGCAGAAAGAAAGAATGCAAAATGTCTATTTCAAACTCTATTGAACATCAACAAAGTTTAGCTCTTATTCGTTTTGCAGTCCTGGTAGACTGTCACACCAAAACAACCACAATGTCTGATCCCATGAGACACTGGGTATCCTCATTTATAAATGAGGTACTCAATGACTTGATATAAGTCACGTAGCTTGGCTCTCTCATTATTGCATACATTTAATGTTGCAAGGATGTTGTAAATCATTTGTCATTGATTCTTGAAAAGCACTAATTCTTGGCTGAAATTGCTCTAGTCATTTAGCACCGTACCTTTCATTGAATGAGGTTTGGGGTTTCCTTTTTAATATTCCACATGATATTTTTCAGAAAACTCAATACTGACAGGAAGGTACAAATTTCTCCAGGCAGCAAATGCACAATATAAAATATTTAAAGTGAAATCTGGGCTTGGTGACAGTTATAACATTTATCTAGCTCTGCTTCTCAGCCTTTGCAACAAGTTGAGCACATCACAACCCATAAGACAAACTGCTCTCAAAATTGGCATGCACTTTGATAGGTAATTTAAAATTCAAGGCCTTTACAAGAACCAACTACACAAAGTATCATCTGTGACTTCAGTGGTGCAACTCACAGCAATTTCTGCTGGCTCACAGATCCATGTGTGCATCCCAGGCACATCCAGCCCCCCATGGCTGTAGCTGACAGTCCAGGATGCCACAGGTGCTTACAGCATGCATCCAGCCCACATGAAACAGGCATAGACACTGCCACCAGCAGGGCTTCCTCCTGGCAAGGCAGCTGAGATTCACAGCCCCTTCTTCAGCAACTTTGAGGGCCTATTCCTTTTTATGAATGTGACCTTGCCAGAAAGATGGAAGGGTTATGAAACCTTTACAGACACTAGTTCAGACGTTGTGTGGTTGTAAGGCAGCTGAAGAGCAGATGCTCAGTGTGGGCACATTATCAAAGTCTAGAGAGGGGTCAAAAAAGGAGCTGCTCCCAAAATTTAAAATTCAGACACAGTTCAGTCTGGTGTGAACACATGTGATTTTATACACAAGTGTTTCCACTGAGGCTATGATGCCAGACTAGTAGTGGTTTCAGTTTGATACGTTGATGTCCTTAAACACCTAAACAGAACTATACACATGCTTTGCATCAAATATACAAGTTGAATAAGTGTGTTGCTGACTCAGTGCCAGGCCACAGAAAAACCATCATTTCTACAAAAAGGCCTAATGTCATCTCCAGAAGAGGGCAGTGCTGGCTTAAACTAGCAGGGCACAGACCCTCTTAAAAGTCGGCTTGCAGAGGGCAGTACGCTTCTTAAAGCAAAAACCCCCTGTCAGAACCTTGCAAAGATGTGTAAAAACACCTCACCACAGAGAAGCAGCCAGTTGAACAGTCCTGAGGGAGAAACCAAGTTTTGAAACTTTTATTAACAGCATTCATATTTTGTACTGTGATTTGGGCAGAAGCTGGGTCCCTTTCTCACAAATTTTCTGTCTTTTGAAAACCCTAGACAGGTGAGATGAATTGCTATTTCTAGGAAAAGGAAAGTGATTGATAGTTTATCTCTCGTTTGATCTTGTAGAGCTCAATCTGTTTCTTTCACCAGTGGCAGAAGGAAGGGCTTCATACTCAGGGTGACCTAAATATTACTACCCCAGAGGCACAGAGAAACTTGTGGGAAGGAAGTCTAGGTTCACATCCTCCTCTTACCTGGGTAACTCACATGTAAAACCAGGAAAGAAACTTCACACAAATAAAACTGACATTACTTAGCAAACTGAGAGCCTAGGACTAAAAACTGTAGAGGATTGTTCACTTTCAAGCAACAGAAAGGAAAATCTGTTGTGGGAATTGTACAGAAGTAACCCCCATACAAGGATCAATACAAGACAAGGTCAACCTGCTGCTCTTAGAGGATCCTCTGATAACCACCTCTCCTCCTTAAGCAAAAGCAATGGGATGGTGAGGAACTGCACGTGCTTTAGGAAGAGACAGACAGAGGCAGGAGGTGTTTGACCACAGGCTGGGATGATGGGCTCCTACCTTGGATGGCCCAGGCAGTTGTTGACCTCCTTGGCTCTGAGTGATTTCCAAATTGCTCATCATCCTGTGGGTAAAGCAAGCTCAGAAAACACCTTTAGAGAACAGAATTATTCAAGCCCCAGCCAGAGACAAAACTCATGGGAAGTGGAAAGAAAAATAGGAAGCCACTGCCAAGGATTTAAACAGAGCTTTGTTATGTATCAGCAAGAAATAGGTGCCAGCAAAGTGAGGGCAATCAGAAGATAGCTTTGTCTCTGACAAGCTCCATTCCTGACAGGCTTTGACTGTGATCACTTGACATTTTAAAGAGCTTTTAGTTATTTCAGGTACAGGAGGTTATGAAATGTAATTATAGGAGCTGGAAGAGGCCTGCACACCAGATAAAGGCTTGGCAGAGGTGCTTTAAAGAAAAAGTCAGGAAAACCAAAAGCTTTGTGCACACTTTAATGCAAAGAACAGGAGCACTTCTTGTGTCACTCTTGTGCCTCAGATCTGAGCACCAGGAAACAAATTTCTGGAGCAGTTGAGAAAGCACAAGAGCTCTAACCAGAGTAAAGCTGACATTAGGAAATGTGAACAATGCCTTCACACTGTGAAATAACAAGATACTACCCAAATAAAACTGGAAAACAAAGGCCACACAAAGCTCAATATCAAGACACTTGTGGGGGCCGGTGGCTCTCTGGGTTCAGGATCTGTCCCACAGCCCCAGCCAGGAGCAAGGCAGTTGAGAAGAGATCAGGACAGCCCCAAACACCTTTCCATGGAGAGGCCAAGGCTGGGCTGGGACATGTGCCTGCAGGTGAGGGATCAGGATCAGGCCCTGCAACGAGAACCAGGGTCAGACAGAGCAAGGCTTTTTAGCCCACTCAGGGCCCTGACACTCAGGGAAAACATGCAAAATTCAAGAAAACAAGAAGCCCTACAAGATAAGAAGCTTCTACACTCAGAGGTAACAAAATGCACAACCTCAGACAAGGACCAGAACTTGGCAGAGGCAGGGTTGTGGAGCAAATTATTACAACAGGTCATAAACATACTAGGGGAAGTAGTGGTGTGTCTGGCACGGACAAGAGGAATACTCTTGCTACCCACAAATGTTCTGCACAAAACCCTGCTGAGTAACAGGAGACTAACAATCCTGGGTCAGTATTACTGCACTTTAAATTTCCATCTTAGAGAATTAGGCAGGACTACGAGAAAGGGAGCCCTCATCCAGTGCCATTGCTCATTTCTTACATCTGTGTTTTCAAGGTGAAAGTCAGTGCTACTAGATAGACTTTGGCTTAGTACTCCTCTCCTGCTCATCTAAACAGGAACAAAACTTATTAACAGTTTGTAGTCTAGCCCTAAATGATTGAGCTCTAAGCCAATGGATTTCTTCACCCACAGCTGCACTGCTGGCTGACTCCTCAGAGGTTTTGACTTTTGCTCCTTATAAATATAAACCACTAGGTGTCTAAAAAGCTTTTCTGTGTCTGAGATCATTGCCTTCAAAAAGTTTTACAATATCCAGAATTTCAGTACAACCCGCCAAAAGAGGTTTTAGGTATTCTCCCATATCCTCAAGTTAATGGTGTACAGAAGCAGTCCTGTGACTAGCAAGTGAATTGCATCTTACCTTGAAGGAAATGGGAACTTTTACTTCCACAGAGTTTCATATACAGGAAAACATAGTTAAAGGAAAGGGAGAGAAAAGAAGAGGGTTCCCTAAAGAGTAAGAATAAAAAGACTATCTTTAGTCTATCAATGAGATGATAATAGCACTGCCCTATCCTAGACACCCCTGGCAACATTTTTATAACTGTTTTTAAAAACAGTGTTTTTGTAATTATATTTGCCTTTTAAAATCTTTTTCCTCCTTCATTGTTGAGGAAAAAATCCACATAGGCAACAAACAATCATTTGACAGTACATGGGGGGAAAGTGAAATTATTCCATGTAAAAGTGCTTTGAAATACACAAAAGGAATGTAATAAAAGAATTGCAATCTCTTGGATAATCAGTAACAGTAATAGGCACAGTCATGCAGACAGAAGTGTGATTATTTTTTAATCTGGCACCATGCATCAGGCTGAGAGCCTAAATTATCTCCTTAATCCACATACAAAATAGGTTTCTTTTTCTCTTTACCTTATCATATTTCTTCTTTACTTAAAGGCTAGGATTTCCTATTGTTCTTTATAGAGAAAAATACTGAGCTAACAACTGAAATCCCTGCACATGCAACACAGCTGGAATGTTATTTCTTTGATTTAATTCAATCAATTCAGCACAGTTTCTTTAAAATAAAAATCTGATCTGGGATTCTTTAATGAGCATATTCTGGTAGTGGCATCATCCTGTAAGGGTGAACTTCTGTGAGTAGGACACTACTACAGCCAAAAGCAGGCTTTTCTAAATTAGTTCTTGGAAAACACTGCCTATGCTTCATCTAGACTTCTGATTTTCAAGAACTGGCAAGAGGCAGATATATGGAATTACAAATGAACCAGTCTAAACCCATTGCTTCTATTACTAACACCAGTAAGAACAGAACCAGTGATAACACACTAGTGATAAGCAAGCAGGCTTTATCATTTCAAATTGGAGGTTGACTGACAGAAAAATTATATTGCTGGATAATTCACAAGGGCATGATTACCTCAAGACTTTCAGTAGATTTATCATGTGACAGACCCTGACAGGAAAAAGCAGTGTGTGGAAAGGGGTATATTGAATATAGCAGAGAAATGCAGCATAGCATTAGCCAGGATCACTCCCTTTGATTTCATTTTAGCAACAGTTGGACATAAAAACCCCAGTTGGAGCACATAGCTTTGTGCAGCAATCAGTCAGCTATTAGGTGTTACTCTGTGATGATATGACTCACTTACATAATGACAATTAAGTTGCTGTGCTAAATGACTGCTGCTGATTAAATGCCTCAGTGCAGGTGCTATTCAGATTTACATCCATCATGTGAAGAGTGTGACTTAATGCAGATGCTGGTGGTATTTACAAATTAGCAGCTGCAGGGAATGGAAAGCCAGCAGAACCTCAGTGGTCAGTACCAGAGCTACTTTAGTCACAGAGGACACGCTCTGGCCAGAGGATCCTTTTAAAGCATCTCCTTTCACTGAGGGGGAGAAATCCCAGTACCAGTGGCCCAAATAGGGCCAAGCAACCTCTAGCTGCTTCTTTCATCTTTTACTGCACCAGTTTTAAAAGTACCCAGCAGTACAAGGCACATAGCAACTGAAGTCATAAGGAGAAGAGGCACATAAGGGAACCTCAGAGCTGCAGAAAAAGCTGTCCACTAATCTTTACTATGGGCTTTCCTTCTCCTCAGTGATTTCAGCTTCCCACAGTTCCTTAAGGAATGCATCTGACATGTGGTTAGTGTTGAAAAGTGTCAGCATAGCTTGTATGTTAGACAAAGTCAGTAGTTTTTCCTGCTAGACAGAACTCAGATCTTGAGACTGGGGGAACCCCTAGAGACAGTGGGTGTAACTGCTGCAGAGCAGAAGCAAGAGACAGGATACAGAGAACACAGAGGACTCTGATTTAAGCCTCCTCTATAATTTGGTAGTGGAATCTGTGGAAGCTCTTGCTGTATTTAAAATTGGGCTCTCTCAATCACTTATAAAACTTAGACTAATATTAGCTCCGCTGCAAGAAGTTCCTATTGCTGCCACCAGGGAAGCTTTTGCAAGGAGGTAACCCTCTCAGCTTGCCCTGCTCTTTACAGTCTTTTCTGGGAGTCTGTCACTGGCTGCTGCCAGAACTGGGGACACTGACCCACATGGAGTTTTCTTCAGATCTTCCTGATTTTCCAGCAAAGCAGTGGATATCTGCACTGCCCTCTCAGCAGCACTGTCTGAGGAGCTATGCTCCTTCTGAGAAGAGACACTTTGCATTTCACCCAGCTTGCAATAAGCCTCATGAAGCTGGGACAGGAACTGTGGCAACACTATATACCCTGCTTGACAGACTGGGTCTGTTTAATATATTTCTTTTCATCCTGGCTTTACTGCGGCAATAGTACGCCAATAGGACAAAAACAGATTAAAAGCCAATGTAGATGGCACAAAAGAAAACCACTCAAAAGTCAAGCTTTCCCATATAGTCAGATATTCTATAAACATGTCAAAGCACAGCAGCTCACCTCACAGCACCCGTTGAGGATCACCAGTACAAAGAGCCAAAAAATCACCCTCATACCTCTGCAATCAATTTCTTCCACCACTGGATCATGGTTGGTAAAAAACATTAAATGTCAAGATGTCAGAAGAAAATACTTGCTCTGATAGTGAAGATGAGAGAGGATGTTAAATTCTACACAGAATTGCTAGCAACATGCTGAGGTAACAGTTATGCCCAATACATCAGCATCATACATCATAGCTTGCCCAAGGGTGAAAACTGCTGGAGCAGAAAACACATCACAGGGACCCTGAAATTCTGTTTCTTGAGGATATCTGTAATGCTGTAGTCAGTATTCCAGGGCTGACAAGAACAATAAAGGTTGGTAGGCTACCCCATTCTTGTCAATGAGAAAAAAGACTAAGAACAGCATGAGCTACATAGATAGATTTATGTGCCCAGCCAAGAGGCAACTGTAAGAAAACTCCTTGGACAGCTGGCTCAACAATGTGAAAACAACCGACCTTTAAAGAAAACATTCCAGTTATCATTTAGTATCTTTTCCTCCATCCTGAGCAGGAGTCATCCGTATTTTCTCAAGTAACTGTGTTCATTCTATGGTTATAGTCATATTCTTCTTGTTAATTCCATCTCCCAGCTCATTTTAAATGATTTCTAGTGGGTGAGAAGAGCAAATGTAAACAGGTAAGCATTTTCAGAGTCTAAATAGCTGCTTCACTTGCAATTCTCAGCAAGATCTTATGCAGAATAAAAGGTCTGCATCAGTCAACCCTAATACATAACCTTAATCTTGATATATGATTGAGTTTACTCTTGTCTGTTGCTGTGACAGAAACTGCTCATCTATGAGGAAGAAAATGAGCAGAGCCCTGTTATATTATTTACATGGTGTCAAAAAGATGTACAAAGCTTTCCACACACACAAAAAAAAAGTCTCTGCCTTTGAGATTTTTAATCTAACCTTAAGGAGACACTACCAGTGGTTCCAGTGCCACATGGGCAACAGCATCATGTGTACAGACTGGTGGTATGTGTGTGGAGAGTCCAAGGGCTATTTTACTGACTATCATACAGGCCTCGTATTTTCAAACTACCCTTCCCACAAGGACATTTTCAGATATCAGCCAACAAATTGCACCTGATAACATGCATAAATTTTGGAAGTTCTCTATAAACAGTGTCTCAGTGCTTGACGCATTTACAAAATCTTTAACAGCTTTTAGTTTAATTTTTTTCAGTTTAAACAAATTAAGGTATTTGTGTTGGCCTGTTGTATTACCTATTTTCATAGTTAGCCATCAGTACCAATAATGACACTGGGGTTGTATTTCCTAAATTATGTTCATTGACTTTAGCATGAAAAGATAGAATAACTTTCTGAATTCACAAGGATTAACCTGTGGCTCTCAACACACCCAGATTTCTGTATGGCATTTTACTATTCTTAAGCAGTCTCTGAATACTACTGGCTTAATATGATCAGGAACAGGATATGAGGCTGGACAATTCTTAGGGAAGCATAGCACAAGTTATTAAACTAGGCACCAGTGATATACAAGAGAGCCATCCAGAGGGAATCTATCAAAAATCTCAGACAAATTGGAAGCACTGCATTACAAGAGGACACCAAGATTGCCTTGTTCCACCTAGAAAAGAAGAAAGGGGAAAAAATGTTGCTAGAGCTGTTCTTTATGAACACATGAAACATTGTGAGCATGAGACAGGGAAAAGAACCTTTCAAGCCAAAGAACAGAGGATAAAGACAAGTAATGAGTACACTTAGCCTGCAATTATGCCTGGCAAAGCAATTTTATTCATGAACAGCCTTCTAATGGAAGACAGAAGAAAGAGAGCAGGAAGTTCTAACTACTTTTTAATGGAGATTGATTAATCTGTGGAAGAGACTGTATGATCTGTTTGCACCCCAAAAGTAGGACTTGATGGTCTGGGGCAGGAGGGAGTTTCTTGCACAGTTTAAGCCACAGGGACTGGGATGGGATTTGAGCCCTGTGTTATGCACAGAGATATCAACCAAAAAACGTTTGCCCTTGGCCATGAACGAGAGGTTAACTGCAGCTCTGCTCTCCCTTCTGCTTGTGTCCTGTTCAGAAGAGCTAGTGGATGGCCAGGATGCAGAAAACTGCTGCTGGGAAAGTCGAGTTCCAGAAGCAGGCTTGTGGTACTGGGCTGACCCTTATGCCAAGGGATTTTCTACTGTAATTTCTATTTCTTGCCAGAAAGAGTTGAGCAAAACACCTTGCTGACAGGCTCTATGGTGTTCTGCTAAATCACTCCTTCTCATGCCATTGTGAATGAATTCAGAAACTCAGGAACTGAAGTTCTTCTCAGGAACCAAAACTCAGCAGTTTCTCTCTTCAATTAAAACTTACCAGAGACAGCAGAGGGCTGTATAGATAAGTGTGAACAGTACATGGGCCCATTCTCTGCAGCTCAAACAGCTGTGAACAGTAAGCTTAGAAAAGTTGCTCTCCTTTTCACACAGAAAGATAAAAGCCTAGATTTGTGCTGTTGATTTTTAAATGACCCCAAGAAAAGTAGCTTGTCACAGTGTTCAAGTGGGGGCCAAAGAGGTTCCACAAGAGATGGAAAAATGTGTCTCTATTCATAAATGTTCAATGTATCAAGATTGCTTTACCCAGGGCAAAGCAAGACCAAACTGCTGAGTTTACTGGGGTGAGGCCAATCTCTTCTCATCAACAAAGGCTGAACAAATGCAAAAGGTCACTTCTAGCTTTCACACTTAGAGAGTGATCTGTTACACTTCCACAATCACTATTACTGTTCAAAAGGTGAAACCTGTGGGTTATATGTGTTGTGACCTTTACCTGTTGTATATTGCATCTCAAACCCAGAACAACAGCTTTCTATATATTTGACTTCACAAAATTCTCCACAGAAGTTGTTGCCACCTTCTCTACCTCTTTGGAATGTAGATCACATATAACAGATATTAACATCTACATCCCTACAGGTATCCCAGTCAGATATTGCTGTGGCACCCTTGTCTTTGTATGAGCAGTCAGAGTACTCGAGATGTCATGAGTGACTTTCACAAAGCAGGCTTGCCTTCCAGCCCTTGACCAGAGATTTTTACAATGAGCCACTGGATCATAACCTGGAGTGTTGTTTCACACTTATTCATCACCTGCTCAGGTTTCCTCCAAAACAATCTGCTCTGGTCCATTAATCAGCTACAAAGCCCTATCCTGTACAGTGATGGCCAGTTGCAGACACACATGGGAAATTTTATCCAAGATGTTGGTGGGCAGCCCTGCTGAGAATAGGTGAACACCAATGTAGGCTCCCAGTCAGAGCCCTCAGGCATTAAAACTGATGGGAAACAGAAGGCTATAATGAAATTTTAGAGTGAAAAAACTCAGGCTCTTCAGTGTAGTGTAGCACCTGCTCCACCACAACAGAGACCAGATCCAAAGTAGTGCAGAAGGCAACTACTACTCATAAACTACGTCGCATGGGGGTGGTTGCACCAGCACTTTTGGGGTAACAGAAAGGGACACAGGACTCTTGGGGCTTGTGGAACCTGGAGGAAACACACACAGGTGGCAGGACAGGGCCCAATTCAGTGGAAAATTAATAATTCTTCAAAGAGATGGGGTCAAATTGTAGCTAGGGTTGAGGTACTGGACTGAAGTGGGAAGAAAATTCAGGAAACAGCACTAGTTGGATCAGGGAAACTACTAATAAATGAAACAAAGGTCTACTTACATAAAGCTATGCAGGAATGACAAGGGCACGCATCTTGGCTTGTGTCTGAAGGAGAAAGGACAATACATAGACAACAGCACCCTCCACTGGGGCAGGATGCTTAGCACATCTGCAGCTGCAAGGATGGTTTTCCGGCGTGTGAACTGGGAGATAAGCAAGGTAGACACTCTCCACCTCTTTTGACCAGCTATTTGTTCTTTGGGCTTGCCCTTCAAAGGCACTGCTCTCACTTATGAAGGAGGCTGGGATGTAGAGTAGCACTTTCCAGAAAGGATGGGAACTGGGCAGACATCCTCCATCTCTTCTTCAGTTCTTCATATGCTTCAGGGGAAAAGGTTTAGTCAAGCTGCTCCTCTTTTAACATTACAACAGACTGTTTTAAACAGAAGCAATTTCTGCTCAGCAAATATCTATCACTTCAGTCATTGCTGGGTATCTTCCTATTAGATAGTCACAGCAGGAAAGAATGAAACAGGCTTTTCTTCCCTTTTCTCAGCTTCCTTACAAAATTATATACCCCACTGCAGCTGTAGTTCCTCCTGTGGGGCTGGGGATATCAGGAAGGAACAGCTGCCCAACAGAACGAAAAGCCTTCAGCCTTTAGCTGGTTAAACACACAGATATATAGAAAGGGAGTCATGAAGAAAAGTGTCATCCCCCCAAAGTACTCTGACAAAGCCTTTCAAGGAGCTCCTTGGCTGCAGGCAAGATGCCAGTGAAAGTGGTCTCCTGACATGAAACAAATTCAGATGAGTCAGGAGTCAGGACAGCTATAAGGTCACACAAAAGCCACGATGAAAGCATCCAGAGCTGGCTCTGGTGGAGGCAGAACTCGGTGAAAGCCCTGCAGGAACACAGCGTGTTGCTAACTGCGTTACTGAGAGAACAGAGAGCAGATCATGGCTTTGAATATCCTTCCAAGCAAGCCCGAAGCACTACCAACCCTCCAAATGACCACAAGAATGGAAATCTTATTTTTTTACTGATATGCCTTAGACACCTCTGAATTTCCCTGATGGGAGAGAGAGCCTCCTTTCAAAACAAATTACAGCACATTTCACTTGTATGAAAACAACAGTGTCAGCAAGACTCTGGCTGTGTTTTTAGACTTCCCATATTCAGCGTATGAAACCATGTAAGAAAACAATAATAGCTGTATTTTCTTAAGTACTTTTAGGCAGACCATTGTTTTGGGGAGAGTTAGAAGAACATCATGATTCAGTACTGGTAGTGTCATGGCACATAAATAAAATTCTCACCGAGAGCATAACAATTGCTTTGTTTTGATGTGCACAGCTGAGCAAGAAGTCATCACCAAAATAAACTTGATTCAAACACACCAGAAATGTTTTTGTTTCTTTTCTTTTTGCTCTTTGCACTGAATTCTATGGCATACAATCGGCATAGACGAGAGATTAATATAACTATAAATATCCATTTTCAAAATATCTTTTGACTTATCTTTTTAGCCTTTTTTAACTCTGCCTAAATATTTTTCATTGCTCATTATTTTGTTTACAGCCATGTGATAAAAACCATGAGGAGTAGATGAGCACAACTCTAACTCGTTATGGGAAAGAAAGTGAGATTTAATTTGCATGCTTGAATACAAGCTCTGCTTGGAAAACAGAGCATGTGTGAAATTTCTTATCATAGAGGCCAAGGTATTTTTAAGGTGTAAAGTCAAGCATATATAATTAGCAGGGAGCAACAAGGCATTTGAGTAGAAACCCCCTGTTGCATAAATGGGACCCTAGAGGCTTGCAAAGCCTCAATTTCAACTCCTTCTCCCAGGAACTGCATAATCATTACTGAAGTAATGATAATTGACAGTTCATGGACACACCTTAATTTTGTTTATATTTTAAAGCCTCCTCACAAGGGAGGGAAGATATTCCCTGTCAGGCAATGCTTCCTCCTGATTCTTTTTTTAGTCTCATTAAGGGAATATTTCAAATTACCACTTTTGCTGTACACTCCCTCCCATTGCTTACTCCCCTTCCCTACTTTCACATGCCAGCAGTGATGCAAAGTCTTCAGAAATTTTCTATACAGACATTACCTATCCTGGTTTCCTTAGAGGCATGAGTTTCTCCCTCCCACACACTGTGGTACGATCTCAGGATAAGCAGTGGTGGCATTGACAGAGGAGTCATGACTTGCCACAAATCTGCTCAGGGAAGGATATGGTCACCACAGTGAAAAAGGATACTGGGAGTATTCAGGTGGTATTCCAAGACTGGTTTTGTCTTCACTGCTAAAGAAGACAGACATGAAAAGCTGGTATCTGCTATTCTCAATAAAATGCTAGGGAAGACAAAGCTCCTGTAGTTTCCCCCTCTAGGCAAGTTAGGAGTTTACCCCACAGGTAAGGCACAAAATGCTGAGTTCGTTTTCCTACAAGAGGGTAGGAGATACAAAGGTCTTGTTTCAACTAGGATTTTACAGCTTAGGTATCCTGTGTTGGCTATTTACTGGAGAAAATCCCACCTTTTTGGCTACAAAACTAATACAAAAGTTTGCACCCCCAGTATCCAGACAGTCTACTTGCATTGTGACCTCAAACAAAACACTGTAACAGAGTAGAGGCAATAATTTGTAGTCAATCACACTGAACAAATGTCATAATGTCACCATGTTAAATAAAGGTCTAATTTAATGTGGTATGACCCATGCCCACACACAAACCCACTCATGATTTAATATTGTGCTTTTGGGCACAAACAGCACGTGCTCTGCTGCCAATTCTGATGCACATCTGTGTGCCTAAGTGGATCCCCAGAGCAGCAGCCAATGGCTTATCCACATCATAAATACTGCTGAGTTCCCTTCACCCCCCCTTCACACTAAATAAATTCATCCTAATCACAGTTGGCTCTGGTGGCATTTTAAATTCCTTTTCTAGACTGCAGAAAGCTCCTTCTTTTTATTTCTAAATGAAAGTTAAATTCTTATGCAACCAAACTCCAAGACCAAACTTTAAAGAACAATGCTGCTGACCTAAAGGCATAAAATGAACCACTGGAGACAGCAAATCCATCACCACTGAATCAAGGCTTAGCTAACTTCGGATTATCTTCCCACAAGTGATTTCTTTATTGTTCTCATGAAAGTGACTTCTAAATTAATGAGAAATACCCTGGGTGTTTATCCTATTGAGCTCTCTCTCTTGCTGCCTGAAAAAAAAAATTAATCATTGTTTAATTAATTATTTAGTCAGGTCCCTTTTGCAAAGAAATATCTTCATGCAAGAGGCTCCCACCACCAGACTTGAACAAAATCAGCAGTCCTATCTTATTTGATTTAATAGGAGATTACAGGCTAAATACCACTTTAATATTACATACTAAACAAACACAGAATAGCTCATCCAGGGAAAAACAGCAAGTTGGGAAGATCTGGTGTTATTTGCCTTCTACTGTCATCAAGGAGGACACTTGAGACTTGGAACGGCAGGCCTGTCATCACCACAGGACATAGCTCTTGTTAAAAGGGAATACTATTTTTAAAATATAACATAGAAGTCTTAGCAGAATTCTAAACAGATGTATGATAACACACAGTCCACACATAAATAGAAATGGCCAAAGGCAAACAACACAATTGGGCAAAAAGTGAGACTCTTCTGCTTAGTTTTGATTCTTCTTGTAGATAAATATTGACTAATGTAATGCGGGAGCATTGCAACCACATCCCTGCTGAAGGAGAGTGACTGAGACTGATGTATCAGCTTTTCTCATTGTTACATTTCTTGGCTCAGGTGCACCTTGAGAAAAGTCCTTCCCAAGTGTACTTAGCAGCTGTTCTGAAGCCACCAAATTGATGAGTAACAGCAGTGCCAAGTCTTGACTACAAACAAAGAGGATATGACAAGAGATTTCTCTTATTGCAGTGGTGCTTAGGTGACAAGCCTTGTGGAACAAGTACATCTGAGGGACATTTGGGACAGGCAAAGCAATTCAACCAAGCAGTGAACTTGGATGACGATAATTCATGTTAAAACCTGTCAGCATCCAAAGGTATGATACTGTCTGAGAAGTGAAGCTATCAGCCTCAGTCTTGTGTTCCTCCTGTTTAAAAGCCTGGGCTCTGCTTCACTTCTGAAAGGCAGCAGAGCAGCCCCTGGAAGGACAGAGCACACAGTGCACACAAACCACCTCCTCATTCATTACAACTTTCAGTGCTTTTGTTGTTGCTTTCTCTCCCTTATCTCACATAAAAGAGCAAGTTCCTTCTCCTCCCCATGGCTGCCCTACCACTCACCCCAAACTAAGCAAGGGTCTCTGCAGAAAAGATAACCCAGCACACAGGACAGAGTAGAACCTGCCCCATCCCAGGCAACCACCTCTCTTTAAGATCTGTCTTGGAGTGTGGGGGGGGTGGTTTGCTGCCTCTTCACATCTCTTCTCTTTGCTCATCAGTGACTTCAGATTTCTCCTGCGTGAAGCAATCAGCTCTGCAGTATGGAAGTTTTCTGACCAGGCTCCACCTCAGCATGAAGTTGTCAGAAGTTTATAACTCTCCTACAAAATGTCTGAGGACTTTCCACATGACTCCTCTCTGCTTGGAGAAAGGTATGCAACACCAGTCCATGCTAATCCTTATTTACTCTTCCTACCAATGATGCTGCAAGGCCAGGATACCTCCAGATCTGAGGATGAAAACCTGGATTTTGAGACTCTTTCCCCATTTCAACAGCCTGTTTATGTTGTCCCAAGGCTGTGTCTCCATATTGCTCTCAGTAAAAAGCCCTGAAAGTTCCCCTGCTTTCTCTGAGCTCAAGGCTGGGCAGCCTTGAGTTTTTATCAAGCGCAGAGGAAGCACTGACCATGCTGGACAGTGAACACCTGTGGTGCTGGGTGGACAAAGCTGAAAGTTTTCACACCCCTACAGTTCTGAAAAGCCAGGTGATACAATGCATAAGAAGCCAGGAAGTCCAGAAACAAAGCTGTGTTTAGCCAAAGACATTGCCTCTGACTTTCCTGTTCCCAGATTTTGGTAGCACACCATTGTTATTCCCATTTCTTCCACACAGAAACCCATATTTACAACATCTCAAAGGAAATAATGATCCCTACCAGACAAGTTCAGGAAACCAAGATGTGCTGTGCTCCCCATCTCCTAAGGCTCTTCACCTCTCTTCTTTCCTCTGCCCCTTGTTTACTCAGCACAAGCATCAGCTGCATGGTGCAACTCATAGAGGAAACCTCAGCAGCAGCCTCCACCTGAAGGAGGTCTGAAGAGTGGGATGAGGAAAGGGAAGAGGAATCAGGCTACCAGAAAAACTCTCCTTTGTTTTCCAAACTGCAGTATGGAAAAAGAAATCAATATTGAGTTCCAGTTGAAAATAAAAAGCTTTTATTCAAAACACTCTCTCTGTCTTTGACTGGGGAAGGCATATTTTCTACAGCTAATAATTGCTCTATCTGTACATGCACTTTTAAGGAAATATATAACTAATAAAGTTTTAAAGTAAACTTACTTTGTTAAAGACATTTTAATATCAGCAAACTCTAATTTCAAAGCTAGCTGTTAATTACTAAACTTGATCATGTATCCAAGGTTATTTCTGTTCCTCATAACACTGTTGGGTTAGTGCATTAAGATAAAATATGCTGGTTTATTTGTTATTGAAAGGGTATTTTCCCCTAGAAATCTGTATTTCTTTTATCTTTATAGAGCTATATTAAGAGAGAGAAAAAATCTCTTTGCATGCAGTTCAGCTTTATCTGCAGCCCAGTGGACTAACTTTATTTGTATGCATTAATTTGTTGTTTCAAATGTTGTTATTTCATAACTATAGATAAATGTAGAATCCATGTGCTAACTTGATTATACATAACATCTTTCCCACCCTGGAAAAAAAAATCTAGAGTCCCCAGGAGAGAGTGAAGGAAAAGAGGGGCAGGAAGAGGGTGGTGGCAATTGCTTTTCTGGGAAAATGGAGGTGTAAAGACATCTCAGGAGGCTGGGCAGAAGAAGAGGAAGAATGGAGAAATGGGGCTGCACGGAAGGTCAAACTGCTGTTGATACTTTTAGAGGTTGGAAGAAGTGAGGGAAAAAGGAAAGAGTAAACACAACTGCTTCCCGATGATACCACCATGGCACGTCCCCTTGCTCAAAAAAGGATGGCAGCAGCAATCCCAGCACTGCACAGGGCTATCCAGTGCTAGGCAGTCATGGATTGCCCAAGAGACAGCTTTCACATCATCTGGACAGGAAAGGCAGAGCACTCTTCCTGGGCCATCCTGCTCCACAAAGCCATCAGCACGAGCACCACAAAATACTCTCCAACCTCATCTCCCCATAGCTACAGGAGAGACGGCCCACAGGGCTCCTCTCTGGTAACTCACCAGCACCAGGTTAAAGGACCCCCGGAGGGCTGCGTGTCTGAATTATTCTGAGTTTTAGCCTAAGGTGCTCTAAGAATGATAGGATTAAGATAGGACTGACTGTAACCAGTTTGGGGCTTCCCAGTCCAAGAGTCCAGTGAGGGGCCACTGAGGTGTTGAAGGGACTGGAGTACCTCCCCTGCAAGGAAAGTCAGAGAAATGGGGCTGGCCAGCCTGGAGGCTTAGGGAGAGTCTCATGACATGTATAAATACCTGAGGGGAGGGTGCAAAGGATGGAGCCAGGCTCTTCTCAGTGGTGTCCTGCGACAGATCAGGCTCAATGGGTACAAACTGACACAAAGGAAGTTCTCTCTGAACATCAGGAAACACTTTTCCACTGTGAGAGTGACCAAGCACTGAGACAAGTTATCCAGAGAGGTTGCAGAGTCTCAGTCCTTGGAGATATTCAAAAGCCACGTGGACATGGCTGTGGGTAGCCCTGCTAGAGCAGAGAAGGTGGCTCAAGACGACCTCCAGAGGTGTCTTCCAGCCTCAACCACTCTGTGGCACTGTCCTTGCCAGTCTGTGACAGAGATAACAGGCTGCACCCACATTGCACATGGTACTGGGGCCATGTCTCAGCTGGGACACACAGGACCTTGCTCCAGCAGCACTTCACCTTCATATCCAAGAGAGAACTGGGCACAGAGGAACTTCCCTGTGCCTGCATTTCTCCTGGAAGGAAGCCCAGAGGAATTGCAATGTGCTTGTTCAAACTCCAGCCCGGGCCAGTAGGCGAGAGGTAAAATTCACCGACTAGTGTCTTGTGGCTGGCGATCCCACTTCACTTGTGGTTTCTGGATGTTGCACCAGCACTGAGAGAGCTAACAAACACAGGTGCTTCATGTCAGCCACGCTTAAGCCACCTGACAAACTGGCTTCTTCTCCTGAGGGACAGGCCCCCACAGCTGGCACACCCAATTTTCTAGTCAATATTTCATCATTACTTTTAAAATATACCTTCCAGCTCATAAAAATAAATGGAATAGGCTTTCAAAAGAGAGGTTGCTGCAGAAAAGAATCCCTCATATATTATTGCATACAAGTATTTGAGCCCCTCTAAGACAAAAATAATACTACAGGCAGTAGACAAAAATCTTTGAATATGTTTGTACTTTCATATACGGTTTTGGTTTAAAAAGTGTTTTTCCCAGAAAATTTACCTGGGAGATTAAGACCTGGAAAAAAAATGAGCCATCTATCCTTTAGTATGTGGGGTTTAATTTAATTTTTAAACAATAAAGAATTGAATTATACATACCTTTTTTCTTTTTTATATTTACACAGTCTCAAATGTAATAAAAATATTAAAGGGAGTAGGGCATTGTAAAAGGAAGACTTTTTCAGTGTGGAAAAAAAAAAAAAACACAGGAAGTTAGTACCCACCCTGTGAAAGGTTAAATGCTTGTCACTTGAGGAATTTTTATTGTTTATACACAGATGTATTCCTTTGGCTAGGGCGGTACACATAAATGGTGTTCTTACTTCCTCTCTCTGTGCTCAAGGGCTAATCATACAAATAGAATTACAGATAAATATCATTTTTATGCTTGTTTTTCATCCCTGGCAAGTCTATAAAGTGATCTCTAGATAAAGTTTCAGGGCTAAAATAAATTCACACCCTTTGCAGTCAGTCTAGATGGGCTGCAAAAGTAGTTACATCGAAATGTCATCTAATTACAGAAAGTAAATGTTTCTTATCCAGACCCTATACCAATAGCCTGTGTCCCATCTTTTTCCCTTGAAGGGAAAATCCCAGCGTTCAAGTGTTAAATATTCTTGGGCTGGAGTGGGCTTGGAAGGCAGCTTTAGACCACACATCACTATTCCTAGAGGATGCATTGAGGCGAGGGAGAGAGAGGGTCATACACCTTGCCTGCAAAGGATGGGTCACCCTGGCTCCTTTGTGCTTTGCTCCTTGCATTTACACAGGACTCACCACACGGATGGGAATAAATTAGTACTTTTTAACACAGAAATGACACCAGCTGGAGTCTCACAGGACACTGACAAGCCGGCCTGACACCAATGTTTCATTACCACCATCAGAATTACAGTGAGTGACAGCCAGAAAATTGTTAAGCATTTCAGCAGGATTGGGGTAGAGCTCTGATTAATATTTAAGTGCCTATGTTTGCAGAAGCAACATTCTTACTTGCTCTAAAAATACTTCTCATTACAGTGTAGTCCAGCATTCATAAGGTAAAATATAACCATGTGGCATTTGTGAATAATCCTATGCTTTGTTTTCTTGTTTGAGACAATTTTCATAACCATATGGAAGTATCTCAGTAAATTACACTGTAACTGAACTGGAACTGCTGGATTAAGACAATCTTCCATCATCAATGCCTACCTGCAGAACCAATTTACTTCATAACCTACCTCACAATGGAATACTGTGGAAATTGACAGTTTTCTGATTGCAACTATTGGCTGCAGGTGCTGGAATGGCAGGAGACTGCGCTGAGTCCGTGAGTTTCTTCTGTTTCTGGCTCTTACTGCCATAAAACACCTCAACCATGAAGGAAAAAAAATTGCTCTCATAACCTTGAATAATACCCCTGTCTGCAACAACAACAACAAAAATATGAGACAAAGATATGGAAAGATATTGAAAGTAAAGTTATTTTCCTTGTTTAGGTGGGAGTTCCTGGAATTCAAACAAACCAAACTCCTCTCAAAATAGTAAATGGTCTGAACCCAAACGTGGAAAATACTAGACCTGAAGTACTGGTCTGGAAAAAAATACATGAGATGAGATTGGAGCACAGCTTAAAATGAGCAGGGCTCTTCCTCAATGGTACCTGTGCAGTAAATCTCTTATGCTATTGACTGATTGAAACCTTGGGAGCCTTTGCAGGTGAGCCATAGGAGATACAGAAAGTGGCCCTGAAGAAGAATTACAGTGACAAATTTTCACCATCAGTGCCAAGATGGTTGCACTTCTATCACTGTCCAAAACACAAAGAGCAAGGAAATTAATTCTTCTATTTGGTATTGAGATTAGCTACGTTATGGATAAAATCGTGGAAATTAAAATGCAGTGAAATCTAATGGACATACCAGTGCAAGCCAGGTCAGTGTCAGGTGAGAACTGTGTGCATCTAAGAATGAAATTTTAGGTGTGTTGCAAGCTCATATATTTATTTTGTAGTTGGAAAAGGATTCAGGCTTCAGTGACCTGGGTAAACTGGAATGGGGTTATCACATTAAACTCCAACTGCTTCTGATGAGCAGTATTTTCAACCACAGTCATTTCTGATGTGGGGCTGCAAAGATTATACATTAATTATCAAAAATTAATGGAATTACATACGCATGTTCTGAAGAAAGACTGTGCAGATGATATGTGGGAATAGACTTGGTATAAAACCCCACATCTTGTGCATCAGTAGGAGGGTGTTCATTTACATCAGCTGAATTTCTGACTGACAGTCTGCAGAGTAATTTTTCAGAAGGGTTTGAAATATGAACCTTCTTAATAAAAGGATAGATTTACTTATGATAGTTTATATCTGCTTTACTTTCTTGCTACTAGTAAATCTGTCAAATGAGTTTTCAAGGTACTCTCTAAATTCACTGCTCCAGGAGCCTAAAGATGATTTCGTGTATCTTAAAGCACCATGCATTACTACTAAAGTGGTAGATGAAGCTATAAACAAAATTCAAATGATTTTGAAAATGCCATTATTTATCTTAAAGCTGTCACTGTAGCACAGGAGAGATTGTTTCTATTCAACCACACATAGCATCATGCAAAGTTTTTATTACAAAGGAGTTAAATGGCTACCAGTGAGCATAAACTTTGGATCAGTTCTTAACAGAAATAGAAAGCAGAGTGAGTTTTGTGCTCGGAAATATTCCATGAATGAGTCCAACATAGTGATTTCATTTGATAAAGGAGATGTCAGCCTGTAATTCATAAGGCACTTCACTTCTGTGAGCATTAAAAACTGAGCCAGTTTAAAAGATTGCATATATTAAGGTCCTGGTCCCTTAGTCAGGCAAAATAAAATATTTTGCCTATGTCAAAGAAAAGCTTTGCCGTAAGGCTTCAAGACTGTATTGAAAGGGAGAAATATTGCCCTCTCCTCAGGCAGTAAAAGCCTGGTATTCAGTGAGCCAGTATGCTTCTGAAGCATGAGCATGACAGGACTTCTGAGCAAGGAGTAAGCAAAGCCATTTTGGAGACACATCTGCACACTGACAGGCATCTGAGAAGGGGAGTCTTCTCAGTCACAGTGCACTTAAAAAAAACCCCTCCCTTTTAACTGCAAGACTCTGTTTTGCCTAAGTACCCCTTTCAAACCTTGTTTTGAAAGGTAATTCATAAGGAGTGTTCACACATGACTAACAGCATGGGGTTGCTGCTTTCATCGACCCTTGAAATGTAATCACTCAAAACTATAAAACAGCTTCTGCTGAGGAGAATGGATTTGCCTGAGGGGAGATGATTTGCACACCAGGGCCACCTGTCAACACCCCAAACCAGCATGAGCTTAATCCATTCAGAAGCAGCTGTGATGTGCCCTCTTGCAAAACTATAGAGAGGCCAAAGGACATTTCTACCAAATCAGGACAGAGCATGTGTCTGAGCATGCACAGATGCTTTTGCTTTCACCCACAGAAAAGTTAGGAGGCAGTCACTCAAAGCAAACCAAAGGTACTGATCTACCTGACCCCTTTCCAATCATATAAGCTTGCACAAAAAGAGTTTACAGACTATGTTTGGATGTGTATAATCGTGAAATCGTCTTTAAGGAACCTACAAAATATTACCCACAAGTGCTAGCTTTCTAGAAAAAGCTAGGTCTTCCTTACCCCAGAGAGAAGTTTCACATCATAGAAAATGCTTCTTGCTCCACCACCTGCACCACTTGACTGAGCTGGTACAGAGCCAATGCAGGCTGCTACTGATCTGAGAGGTACTTCTGCATGTTCAATTCAGAAAACAATTCAGTGAGAGGGATCATTCCACAGAAAAATAAATTTCTGATGCCCCCAGAGATAGATATGTATCCAAACCTTGCTTTAAACTCTGTATTGAAGGAAGCTGAGCAGCAAATAATCAAAATCAAAAATTCACATTAAGCCAACAGGGAGATAAAAGGCAGTGTGCTTACCCAGGACTTTCTGGTCTGACTTCCATGCAGTATCCCAGCCTCTGTGAGCAAGAGCCTAGAACTTCCAAGTCTGGGACTGGATGACAAAACAGAACATTTGAGTGAAAAAAAATGTGAGTTGCTTAGATATTGTGGCATGAGGCCCATACAGGGAGGCTATCTGCAGTAATATCAGTATTTCTGATGTCTGTGCATTTTAAACCACACTGGTTGAAAAACAAATTAATTGCAGCCATTCACTGCCAAACCATCCTGCAAAGCTGAGGAGGCACAGCCAAGCCCTTCCTATTGTAAGATGATCTGAAATACAGAGGATAGTTTACTTTTGTAACTGGCCTGAGGAATAACTGTAACACAACAAACATTTCTATGATTAATGTTATTTCAGATAATAGCATATACTGAAAATAGAACATACTGAGCAATATGGGAAACTCTATGCGATTTGTTCCTGTGTTTCTCCATTCAAATGTTAGAGGCAGTCTTAGACAGTTGAGATGACAATGAGGAATGAGACTGCAGAGTACCAGCCTCAAGTATGTTGCAGTCTTAGAGGAGAAGACAAAGTCTGGGCATGAAGGAAAAAGAAAGCTCCAGTCTTAGCTAAAATGCAGCTACATTCTTTCCATCACCAATTTTGAAAACACTAAAGGATTTCCCCCCCTCTGCTCCCCAGAATGGCCTACTCCAGGTAATTGTGTTCATACTGAAATTAAGTTCTAGTAGGGAAAACCCTGACAACACTGTATTATTTTTTAAACTTTTCCTCCATCACTTAGCTATGAAATATCAAGACTACTGTGCTTTGGTTTTCTCCACAACTTTTCAGTAAATCACTCCTGTTCCACAATAGGTACTTAGCAGGATAAAAACTGAGTACATCTTGTACAAAATCCCTTTCTTTTTAGTGATTTTCCAAAGCCATTGATTGCAATGTTTTCTTTATCACTGAAACTGAATGCGTTTCTATACCCAAAAGGTTTAAGTGAAAGGGATAATAAATAAGAATAATTCTCCTGATTTTATATAAAAGTCATGACTTAAAAGGATCACAACACGATTAGTTGTTTAGTAAGTGTTACAGGCCAGGTTTAAACTGTGTTATAATCAATGGAAACCTTTCCTTGGGGCTTAAATTTGCTCCATATAAAGACACACACACAGATTCTCTCCTCCCTGGTTCCTCAGAAATCTCTCAGGTTAAATGCATAAGCCCTATTACACCAGTTGCTGTAGCTTCCCAGCTTAGAGGAGGGAGATGGAAGTGGCACAGTTCAAGCAGTGCCATAAATTCACAGAGGCTGACTCTCTGGGAAAAGGGCACACAGAAATTGATAAAACACATATATCCCACATATACAAACTGTTTTGAAAGAGCTGCTATCAGGCAGTAAAACTAAATAGACAAAATAGCCTAGGATTGAACTGCGAGTGCTTGCACATCCTCACAAGTGGGTTTCATCAGCTCAGTGTCACCACTGCTCTGCACCCACCCTCACAGCTCAGAGGTCTCTGCCCACTTCTCCCAGCACCCCCAGCTCAAGGCTTCGACCCAAGTAGCTCATGTCTGCCTGCACCTCCTGGTGTGCAGGACTACTGCAAGAGCAGCACTGCACAGCCAAGGCTACCTGCCTTCTTTACACAGGTACCACCTGAACTGACTGGGCAGCTCTTTCACTTTGGTGTGTGGCCAGCACAAGGTTCAGCCCAGCCCACCAGGCATGAAAAGCAGTTATGTGAAGTGGCCTGATCCCTCAGATCAGCTGTCCTTCATTCTGACTTCATTCCCCACATCTTATGCTTGTATACTCTTTCCACTTAACCTCCTGCTGACAAAATACCTGTTTGCTCTACATCCCTCTGGCCAACAGTTTTCCTAGAGCATCCTGATGAGAAAACTCTGGTATGCTAATTCCTCCACATCTTCCTCTGTGAGGACTGACTTACTGGATTTCACTTCGGGGTAGAACACCTGATAAATAGCCAAGCCTGAGACCAGCCTTTGTCCCTACAATTAGCTTCCTGTGTAGCAGGTAAAGAGCAGCTCCAACCCACACCCATCTAGGGGGAAAGCTTCACAAACTCTATTTAAACTTCCAGAATCAAAGAACAGCTGAGTGTAGTACCCACTTTCTGTTCCCCTTACACTTATAGCCATTGTTTGCATCTTTTCACCTCATATCTAGAATTTCAAATGCTTTTTTCCCAGTCTTTACTGTATCATTCCTCATAAACAAGTAAACAATAGAAACAGGGAAATATTGTTCTGAAAGGAGATTTTTTTTTCCCCTTTGAGAAAAATCATAATATTGAAATGAGTTTGTATTGTACAGAATGTAACCAGTCAGTTAGGTCCAGAAATTACCACATTATATTCATTAACCACAGGACAATGGTGCCTCAAGGTTAGTGCCCAAGGTCTGGGACTTTAGAATTTAGGTGACAGCAATTGTATGAGCCATGAAAAAGACCACACTCAGTTAAGCACTATTTAACATGCTGCCTTCATCTGCATGGCAACAATGAGGGCATTATATCCAAATCCTGTGATAACATCCACATCTGAGACTGAAATCCTACATTTATATGATAAGATGGTGATGAAAGCCATAGACTGCACAACAAAGCAGCATCTGCAATCTCAGTCTTAAACTCTGAGCTGATGGGAGACAGACTTGAATGCTAAAGGAACAAGGAGAGTATCTATCAGTTTTATATCCTATATTCATGACACAGAGGGAAGATACTACATCTGAACAAATAATACAGAATGATCCTGGTCTCTGAATACTTTGTGATTGAAAGGAGTGGGCATAATAGATCCACAGAGCTCTAGGCCACAAAAAGCAGTAGTTAATTGACCCAGTATGCTTCTCTGTATTTTATAAGTGCCTAATGCTCATCTACCTAGTCTTGTACTGGAACCAGTATCTTGTACTTGAAGTACACATTCCAAAGAGATGATATGAACGTCAGAAGGATGGGGAAGAAATTTGTGGGAGTTTTGTTATGTTGTTACTAGAGTTCTTAGTTCAAAGTCTGTGCTTTATCTGTTGTCTCCACTGCTGTAATTTTAGCTTCCAGCTATAAGATCATGTCACACGCTTGTCTAGACCTCATTACTCTCTCTCCTTGAAAGAACTTCTCCACTGTAAACCTGTCACCTCTTGATTCTCATTGCTGATAAAATAAACTGAGATACTTAAGTCTTGTCTCAACACCAGATCCCTAAGCCCTCAAAAAACATTCACTTGATTTATGTTTCAAAAAATCCTTTTGGAACAGCAGACACTGGAAGACTCCATAACAATCTCACTGCAGCCACACATGGGTCACATACTCTTAACTAACAGCTTAATTATAGTTCAGTTAATAAAATTAACACATAGATCACAAACTATTAAATAAAAGACTATTTAATATCAGTTCATCGGTGTCGGGACCGTGGGCAACCTTGGGACAGGCTGCCGGTGGTCGTGGTGTCTCTTTGTCCCTAGGACCGAGCCAGTGGTCAGTCGAAGGGGGAGAGCAGTCTCTCCAAGAGACCCACGAGCCCAGAGATAGGGTTTTAGGGTTCTTGTTGGTTTCCCAGATCCACGACTGCTGGCGGAATAAGGAGAGACTCTTGGGGTGGCAGTAACAGGTGTTTACTTAGTTAGATCCATCTCCCAAGAGCCCAGAACAAAGGCTGTGCGGGAGTTTTCATACCAAGGTGGTAACAAATCAGGGACAAGGTAAGGGGAGGAGTAGGGGCAAAGCCAGGCTAGCTTGACCATTGAGCTGGAGAGGAAGGAGGGAACAGGGGTACATGACCAATTAATAACTATACTACAACGAACTTTCTGGAACAAAAGAGGAGTGGAACTTAGATTGATACATAGGGTAACTAATAACAAAACACAGGGGTGTGGAAATATAGAACAGGCTCAAACCATAGTGACAGGATCAGGGGTGAGCTTCCTTGAGGATGGATTTGCCCACCAAGGGGAGGAGTTCAGAGTTGCAAGGGGCTTCTTTACAGAAAGAGCAACTCCAACAACAAACTATTAACTAATCAGTAAATCAGTCACAAGTCTTACCTGTATTTCACCTGTATTTCACCATTCCTGAAGGACAACAAAGTCCTGTTTCCTATACTCCTATATTTCCTATATTGCTTCTCTCTCCTTCCTCAACTCATTTGAGAGAGATTCTAATTTCTAAATTCCAGTGGTTCCTTGAGACCCTTACACCACTCCACCAAAGCCTGTTTATACCTTTAATGTTAACTTATTAAAACCAAGAGTCCCAATTCCCAACAGTGTCAAGATACTACAAGTTTGACACTGACTTCACCTATGTTTATGTTTGTTTGCAGCTTCCACTCCTATCTTTCACTTTTTCTATAACAGAAAAAAACCTTCATCAGCCAATCGTATTACTCCAGAGTTTCATTCATATCAGTGAACATTTGGCAGAATTGCTCCACAGGTGCTAAGAAAGCTCACGACATACTCTGATCATTTTTAAGAACAGTTTTCTTCTAGATCTCAAATTTAAACTCATTTTCCTTAATGTTAGTCTGAAAAAGCACCACTTTTATGTCACAAGCTGAGATGTTCTGCATGACAACAATAATTACTGTATGTAATAAAGCACTCAATAATCTCTATTATGATGTCTACTGAGACTCATTATGTCTCAAAATAAAGTCTTAGCCCTCAGAGTAGTATTTTGCAGCTCTGTAAATCCTGATGTTGACATCAGCAGTAGTCAATGGTCATGACTGAGATTTCGATGGCATGGATACAGAATACAACTGAAATTTAAAGAAAGCTGAGTAAATAGAGAAAAACAGATGGCTCACTCAGGCAATATTTTCACATTATTCTGTGGATGACAAAAATTAGACTGATCTTTGGTTCTTCCCTTTTAGTGCCATGCATAAAAATTAGTCACACATCTGGATTTGGAATGTTGGTCTGAATGACCAACAAAGGATTTAGAAAATACTGTGACATTTCTAAGTTGAATTCTATTGAGGAGTGAATATTCCTGTTAATTTTAATGATCTTATATGATCTGGAACCTCTCAAATCAGCAAAATTAAAGTTGCAGCCTTCTCATGGTTTACAACATTTCCAGCATCCAGCTCATTCCTCTCTTTTCAAACTGAATGCCGCTTCCATTTTGCTGGTTTAGGATTTGGTTGGGGGATTTTGTTTGGGGCTTTTTTTGTGAAAGTCATCTGTAGCAAACTGTCTTTTTCAAAAATCTCCCTTGGCAGCCTAAAAACTGAAACTGGCACACTCCATGCAACAGAGGGAAGCAAAGACATAAGATCAATGAGTAGAGAAACTATGGAGAAGCAGCTGATCCCACTCAAGACCAAAAGCTCCTTGCCATTTTCTACTGACTTTGCTAATCAGGACAAAGCAATTCAGATGTAAGAGCTCATTTATAATGTCATCCTTCAGGTCAGTCTCAGACAAACAGTGCAAAGCAAAAGCATTTTGCTGTTCAATGAATCATGTTGTGGGTTTTGAATATGGAATGTGAATGAGCTTGCTGCTGAGGGAGAGCAATGGGCAGGAACCCAAAGTGTCAACAAATGGAGAAGTAGGTGTGAAAAATGAGGTTGTTTGTGAGCCTGGTGAATGGAGAATGAACGGTCAGCAGGATGAGAATGAACAAAAGTGAGAGATCACTTGGCTAAAAAGCAACAGTATTTTCTAAAAAATGCCAAGATGAGTATCTGAAGAGCAATCTACTCTCTCTTCCCCCCAACAATCACAAATGAGGTGGGGTTAAATCTTTAAGTTGCACAAAACTGCATCAAAAGCAAATGTTACTAAGAAGGGAAGGTGCAAGTGCCACCATTTTGGGCTGTTCTGGGTGAAACACTCTAACAGGCAGGTATCTCAAGGGCTTGGAGTCTCAGCAGTTTCTGAAAACAGGATCCATTTAAAATGTCCCAGTTGGAGCACTAAAACAATGAGGCTTTGTTGCTGCTGACAGACAGAAACAATCAGTCAGGGATAAAGGAATAAATGTGAACAAAGCAAGTCCCTTGTTTCTGCAAAGAAATGTGTTTTCAGGTGCAGAATTCAACATAGTGGCATACAGCCAGGTTTCAGCAGATAAGTGCATGAGCAAATGTGCACAAACAGGTAGCCACTCTGATCCTGAAGGAATTTCCCCTTAACTTCACTAAGAGCAGAAATGGATGCTAAAGGCTAATTCTCTGGCCTGAACTCTTCCAGTTCTCTGAGCAGCTGCAATAATTTGACCTGTGAAGTACAGAGGTGAGAAATGATATCATCATTCAGCCCCAAGGATTTTGTGAACCCATCTGACTCAGAAAGAACCAAAAATATTAACATTTTCCAAGCTCCAGCAGTACGGCTGATCTTCATAATGTTGTCAGTGCAGAAGACTTGAGAGACAGCAATTGAAAGGTCATAAAATCAATACACAGAAAGTCATCTCACAGAAAAGCCAGTAGGAGAGTGCCTGTCCTTTGCTTCAGAACAGGAAAGAAAGGTACATACCCTGGTGGTTTCTTTGTGGCAGCTTCTCTGTTGCTTCAAAAGGCCAGAGGGGCATCTTTGGTTTTATACACCCAGCTTACTTTTGCAATCAGTTCAATCTGCAGACACCTTAACAAGATCAGTTCTTAAAGCCAGAGGTAAACACTGTTTCTCCTGGATGATTTACAAGCAAGGAATGAAAGAGGTGCTATCTCATCCTTGAGTCTTCTGGACCATAAGCAGGACTCCTCTGTGCAGGCTACGAAAGGAGCAGAGCTCGGGTGCCTATGGCTAAAACAGGTGGTGCAGCTCCAGCTGGTGGGGTGAAACCACACAAGGTGCAAACACAGCCTGAATACGCCCTGTAGCACAGCAGTGCTTAGGAGAAGCTCAGTATTCAAACCTTTTCACCCCACAGCTGTGGATGCTTCAAGGACTCTACCCAAACCCGTCCAAGGATGAAGTACAGTTCCATAGCACTTCTCCAACTGACAATCTCTGTTGTGGGAAATGTCACTGGATGGATGTCAATCTATCTAAGTTTACAGGTGGTTTTCCATCGGAACCTGGACTGTTCTGCATGGTGGCCAAAACTGCATGGGCAGGATGTCATAGCCCACTCAGGAGGGGGCATGCTGTTCATTATAAATTCTCATCAGGTTGCACAAAGACACCAGTCCATGTGTCATCTTATCTTTTATTATATAGTCGCCTTAACTCCAGAAACTAGCCCACTATATAATCACAGAAATGTTGACTAACAAGCTCTCAACTTTTACAATTACCTTTGACGTGCTCCCAATGCTCACAGCAAACTTCAGTACAGAGTACAGGGTAAGAATGTGATAGTGCACTTTGCCAAGACAGAGCAAGGGAGGACAGAAATAACAATGAAGAAGGGAGAAAGAGAAGGAAAAATTTCACCAGTCCTTAGATACCACATTGGTCCTGCCCAAATCTGGGGTCAATAGAGAGAGAGAGAGAGGGACCAATCCACTTTCTTTTCTAGTTTACCTGGTACACATCTCTTAAGTAAAATAGATTTTTCACACCATTCACATTACATTGTTTGTGCATGCACAGATACCCCTTTAGAGCCCTCCAGAAAGTGAGTCGGGGTGAGGGGGAGTCTGTACAGGCACAATGAGCACAAGCCTCAATGCAGAAAAGGAAGCTGGCTGAGAACAGCACTGCCCCATCTCCACAGGACCCTCTCTTCCATTAACAACTTTCCTCTCACAAGAGTCAGAATGCTTGAGAATAAAACATGCTTATCTGCTTATGCCTGGTCCTCCACACAAGATTACCCTGGAAATGATGTATTTTCTTCTAGCATGAGATGGCAACCATAAGCATAGAAAAATGGACTGTCACACTGCAGGTGAAGGGAAAAAATTAAAGACCCACAGAGAGGGTAGAGAAAGAAATGATACACAACTTGCTAGAGTGTAAGAAATGCCAGCAATTCAGTTTAGGTTACAAGCATACGTAACCATTTGTGTGCGTAAAGCATTTACTGCAGTGTCCTTTTCCCAGCAACCTCCCTGTCTTCAAACTCCACAGCCTAATTTCTTTTACCTGTTAAGAGCCCAGTATAAAGTTTCTCACAGAAAATTTTGCATATTTTCAGGTCCCAGCTAAAAGTAATTCAACTAACCTGGGCACACCTATTTTTCCTCTACAGTGTTCCCAGTGTTCTTGAGGGGTTAAGGGATGTAAGTGGGAAAAGCACTAGTAGCACCTTTACTTTGGAGAAGCTTGAAGAAAAGAAATCCAAGTGTTGTAGTTAAAGAGGAAGGTTCCATTAACCAGCATAACAATAGAAATGTGCAACAGTCTCACTTGCATTCAGCTGGCAGTGGAAACTACCCTGGTTGCTCTGTGCCAAGGTTTAGAAATGGTACTCCCCAATTTAGTGCTTCCACTCTCCCAACTACATGCCCCTCACTCACTCGCTCCTCCTCCCTCTTCCCCTTGCCCTGCAGCAGGATGGAAAGGAGAATTGGAGCCACAAAAGGTAAATATCATGGGTTGAGAAAAGAACAATTTACTGCAAACAGCAATGAGATATGAAAATGAACAATAACAGCAACAATATTAATAACAAAGACGTGCAAGCAACAAAGGATTTGCACACGAGTTCTCATCCCTGGCAATACCCAACTTCTCCCTCCACCATGCTACACCAGCCCAGAAGGGATCCCTTTCCCCATCCCTGGAAAATGACCTGAGGTGATACAGAACAACTTCTAGGTCCCAGCCATGGCCCCTCCTGGCCACTGCAAAAATTAGCCCTGTCCTCCCAGGACACTCTGTTAAATGCATAAAGAGTTCAGGAGTATCTACTTGTGCTTGCTTTCCTCAAATACTTAGTCAAAGGAATAGAAGCAAAAAGAGTCATCTTAGGAGTGCAGTACCAATAAATGCATTTTTTAATTTAAAAAATAAAATGATAGAGGAAAAAGAAACCATATCCATACGACCTCTCAATAGAGATCCATATGACCCATATGGTCTCTCAGTAGAGATTCATATGATCCATATGAATCTCTATTGATCCACAGTTCACCGCACTTTTGGCTATGAGATACCTCTGAATAATTTCCAGCTGAGCAAAAAAAGGATGGTTGAAAATACAGTGGGCTTCTCACAGGCAGTACGTGGTCTACAGTGATGTTTATCCAGCTTTGTTACGAAGCATTCCTCCAGATTTTCACATGCATGTATTACATCAGTGTATTATATAGATCAATTTGCACAGGACATTCACATGAAATTATTTCCAAGATGAAAGGGACCAGGAGATGCTCTTAACACTGGAGTACAGCTATCTAGAAATTTGGAGTCACCTCCTATCAGAAGGGATATCCATCCATATGTGTGGTTGCAGGAAAGAGTGAAAGAGCAGAGAGAGAATGCACCTTGCAAAACTGAAAAGCTGCATGTTGAGGTGAGATGCATTGAAGAGTAAAATCTCCAACCTTATATGGGCTCTGAGCAACTGGGTCTAGTGGGATGTGTCCCTGCCCACAGCAGGTGGTTGGAACGAGATGATCTTTAAGGTTCCTCCCAACCCAAACCATTCTGTGAATCTGTGATGATTCTGACATTATTTTAGATTTTGCAAGCTTTTCCCCATGAGTCTTTTATAACCTTACAAAAACTATTCTGTGCTGCTGAGGCTTCTCAAGCAATGCCATGTGAAATTTTTCAATGTAGGTATCATTAAAGATAAACACACACATATACATGCACATATATAAATGTCTATTTATACACATGAACATTTATAAAATATGCTTCAGCTCGCACTATTTCTGAATTTACACATAGATTTTGGAGAAACATGAAAGACACATCTAATTGGGCAGCATTATTATCATTATTTCACAAGTTTTCAAGGAATATATGTTATTAGCAAATTTACCCAATTCTGACATGATACCTCCATCGTACTTCCTTTTTGACTAAGACAAAAAAGGCATACAAGAGGAATAGCTTACTAACACTGATAACTATATTACCAAAGTAAAGGACAAAACCATGTTTGTCTGAATTTTTACTTTCTTCCACCTTTGAACTTGTCAACTGTTAAATAATTTCCAAATCAACACAAGGGCTGATTTAATTACATTAATATACAGGTTTTATATTGATATATTAAACTACAATTCAATTTTGAATATATATGCAGTTTTTATATAAGCCATATTCTGAAATGCAGGGTGATATTTTAAACAAGTTTAAGCAGTTCATTTTTAATTCAGCCGTGTATTCTCAAGTGACCAAGGTCAGAGACTTCATTTAAAAACAACATCTGAACATATTTTTAAAACGGTATTTTAAGATAGCTGCTGCACAAGGTCTTCAGAAGGTACAATATGGAGGGTTGATAGTGGTGGGTTTTTCTTTCTGGTTTGCACAAGTAGCCTGTGCTACGTCTCAAAGATGCAGCATTACAGAACCTTATAGAAGGTGGGAGGCATCATTAGACCATCTGGCCGGATTCTCAGTTTCATCCAAATATCCTGATGCTACAGGTATGCTTCACAACTGCAAAAGCCAAAGTATGGGCACTCATGGAAAACATGATGGAGGTATGTCTCCTCCTCACCTAGCAGCTCTCCAGTGTCTGACCCTGCTTGGCTGTCAGACGTGCAGGTGACCCTCTCTGCCCATTAAGAGACAGAACACCAATACCCATCTAACCTTAGAGGGAAATACTTTTGCTGCCCTTAGCATTGCAGATTACCATTGCCAGAAGCACGTGAGCAGGGCATGGTCATCAGGCATCTCATAGAAAGCTCAGCGCCAGCAGCAAGCTGCTCCATTCAATTTTATGCCTATAAAAAATGCCACATGCTTATCAGCAAGGTCAGGAAGCAGTGCTACTCTTAGCCCCCCTGCAGCATTCAGGTGCCCACACACACTAACGAAGTGCCCCTGCACAACCAGTGATCACACGAGTGAATTTGGTCCTGCTGGGGTGCCACAGCACTCCACTGTGCACCTCTGCAATGCAGCTTTGGGACTGGGTGTCTGCCTCTGGCCAAATGGGATCCGCATTAATTTAATAGAACACAACTGTTTTGATTTCAAGAAGATACCTTTCAATAAGTTCCAAGGGAATCTGGCCTTGTTTCAGGTTATGTTTTGCTTATTCTAGCTCTTCCTGGAGAAGGAACTTCTAACTAAGCCATTGTAAATTTGTTTTCTTGCCTAGGTACATTAGTACTTCAAACCCAGCCGAAGACAATAATAGTTTAAGTATATAGATTTAACAACTGAACTCCACCCAGGCTTTTATTTTAGTGTGCTACTCAGACCTTACACATTCCTTGGTCTTAGTGTAGACTTCTCTCATCAGCATTTGAATACACACAGAGAAAAAAGGAAAAGCAAACAAAACAAACATAATTGGAGACGAGAATGTCAGGGTGTAAGTAGAGGAAAACGCTTAATTTTAGATAAGTGCTTGGCTCAGTGTGCTAATCTGCTGTTCAGGAACACTCGCTCATGCTGAGAGTATTTCACTCACTGCTAGCCCCAGTGCTTCAAACCCCTCTCCTGACACAGCACCTCGCTCTGTGAGTACAGGCGTGGCAGAATGAGGCCTCCATGATTTATCCACCTTCCTTGTAGAGCCGCCACAAAAATCTGCACAAGTTGCATTGTTCTCCTTGTGTAGGCACGACTGGGATTGGTCAAAAGTGATGATACATTGGTGCAATTAAAGTGCTCATCTGCACCTCTGACCAGCTAATTAGGCTGGAGACACATTAATTAGGCTATTGAGCTGAACAGCATCTTGAGAGATGCTAACATGGCACAATTGTCCTGACTTTCTAACCAGAGCAGAAGTGGATGAAAACACTGGTTTGTTTACTTATTTGTGTGTTTTGGGTCCCCTGAATATGTCCTAAATTACAGCCTCCACATTTTTGGTTGGGTTGTTTGGGTTGGTTTTGTTTTGTAGTTCTTCTCAAAGGTAGGATGGAGAGTGGGGGGTCACTGAGTGAAGGAGTCACCTCATTTGTTGAAGTCTAGGGGTTCTGGTTTGTCCTGGACACAGAAGACTTGGAGACAAGACCATGTATCCAGATGCCTCAGTAGCAAAAGCTGTATATAAAGACGATGAAAGACTCAAATTAATTTGTATGAGTTAGGAGGCTTGATATTTGGGTAAAAGATAGTGTCAGAGTGAAAACTGCTGAATTCACTTTGTCAGCCATGCCACTGTATTTATTCTACCAATATATTTTTCAGCCGTGCCAGGGAACACAACCAACACTCTTCTTCTCAGTAAGGTTTCCTGAAGGATTAATTTGACCCACTGCATTTTGCAGGCAGCCCCTGTCCTGGCAGCCTTCCTACTGTAGCTCTACAGCTCTCAGCTTGTGGCAGGTGATAGAAGCACAGTGTCGGAGNTGTGCTACCTGGGCTCACGCCAGAGCGCCCCCTGCAGCCGTGGGGGAACCATCGCATCCGGAGCGCCCCCTGCAGGCTGTGACTGGAACTGCACCAAGGGAAAAGGCACCCGAGGCCAGGCAGGCTGCCACTGGATTTCTGGTTGTTTGTTGGTTAATGCCATAGTTGTTATTATTTGTTAGCTTTATTTTAGATATTAATAAAAAACTGTTATTCCTATTCCCATATCTTTGCCTGAGAGCCTCTTGATTTTAAATTTATAATAATTCAGAGGGAGAGGGGTTGCAGTTTTTCCATCCCAAGGAAGGCTCCTGCCTTCCCTAGCAGACACCTGTCTTTTAAACCAAGACACACAGAGAGAAAAAAAATGCAAGTGAGAGCCCCAGGCCAGAATAGTGCTGGCAATAATCTCAGCCCAGCTCAGGGTGCGTGCAAATCAGCCAGTCAGTGCTATGCCTTCCAGTCAGGGCTTCACAAGCTCATTTGCATCCACTCCTCCAACCTGTTCCCTTCATTCCCTTTCTCTAGTGCCACCAAGAGCTCTGTGCTGCATCTTCAAACACAGGCAGTACCAAAAATAATAGTGAAACACTACAGCCCTACTGCTCCTACCCCAAGGTCAACTTGTAAGCATGCCCATTTGAAGGGGCAGAGGCAACCACTCTAATGTAACCACAAGGCAAAATGAGGAACTGGCTCTTAGCTAGGTAAACTGTTGTGATATCATCATCATCAAGCCCAGTGAAGGAAGAAAGCCAAGCAATGGACAGCATCAAGGTTAGGAAAGCTGTATTCAGGCATTAAACACACAAAGCAATATCCTCACCTCGGTCAAACTTAAAACTGCCACAGATAACAAACAGCAGACAGCAAATCAGTCCTTCAGATACCAGGAGAAACTTCTGAAAAGCAGTCATTAATTTGGCTACCGTGATGAATTCCAAACCAGTGAAAGCAACAACCCACTTCACTGCTTCACTGATTCATTGCCTGGGAGGCCATGAAGAACACTGTGATAATTTAACCTGTCTTCCTGCGCAAAACTTCAGCTACCAGCAATCTTTTATAATGCCTTCAGCTGGTAGGAAAGGGGTGGTTTTGATGAAACAACATTTTTCATACCTTTGTGTGCAGCTCCATTTCTTGTGGGGAGCCTCCTCCCACCTTCCTGCACTGGCAATGGAGAGGAAGCCCAGCAGCAGAATCACAACTGGCCCTACTTTGCTTTCCTTTTGTACTCAGAGAAGTAAAGAAACATCCCACCAAAAGACGAGCTCAGCAGAGCAAACCTGGCTGTTACACCAGCAGGGAGCAGGTTACAGGCGGCGAATGCTCACACGCATTGCACGGTGACGTGTGACCCTCACACTGGAGATGCTGCCCTTGATTCCAGCATTGCAGTCTGGGACAGACACAAGTGCAAGGTTCAGGGGAGTCTGCATCTCCTAATAGTTGTCCAGCCCCTAGGTAAGCCTAGTTCAGTCTTTTTCTTTCCTTCTTTCTCCTTCTCATTCTCCATCTGTCTGAAGCGGTAGCTGCTGACACACAGTCTCTGCTCCTCAGATGTGTTTTCACTGCTTAGCACTCTTTAAGCTATTCTAGATAGCTTGATGACATACGAAAGGCTTTTACTCACTGAAGCAATGTATCAAGTCTCTGAACAAATCTGCCTTACATGAGACTTACACAACTGAAAATACCAAATGCCCTTATATCGAGCTTTACTCAGAAGCCTTATTTGGTATTACTTTGTTTAAAGACACTGGAAATATCCACGATGCCTGCCTGACAGCACAGGGAAAAAAATACATTGCTATTTGAGAATATTTCCATCTGGATTTGGAATTAACAGCTGTACTGGATCCTGAAATCTCTTCATTTGTTAGACTGCAATCTACTGAATATCTGTATTTCATGCCAAATTATAAGCCTCCCTCAGGCTTTTCTCCCTTAACCACTTTCTCACTAGTGAAATTGCCTCTTGCACTCTCTACCTGTTCTCTTTGGCTAAAAGCTCTCCTAGCCTTAATTAGAATTTCCTCTCCTCCATAGATTGCATCTCTCTTACTCTCTCAGTATTCCAAGTAAGTGGCATAACTAAGTCACCCATACCTAATTTTGAGGTTGGCTACTCTTGTTACAGCCTTGAAGAAGGGGATTTTGTGGGCACAATAATTCATGAATTTCCTGTTCATTGCTTCAAGTGATAAAACATGTTACCTCACCTAACCTAATTTACACTCCTGGTTCATCCCAGCTAAAGCAACCATATTTACTATGCTATCATAAATGACAGAGCACTGTATGGTTTTGTCTTGCTTTTGATACTAAAACCCAGTCAGACACATCATTACCAGGCATTTCCCTTTGACGATGTGCCTCTACAGTTCTGCCAATTGGTATCTGTCCCCATCTCAGTGAAATTACTTAGTTGTTTAAAGTGATGTCATGAAAGCTGTCTTATGACTCTACTAATGAAGAGATTCAGCTTCTGGTGACTGCAAAACTCCACTTGCCTTGGGCTTTATATTGACAACCAGTGCCACTTAAATTCATCATTCAAGACTAAAATATATCTATAAAATGCTAGAAGAGGCTACATTTCAAAATAAAAGGAACTGCATGAAAGGAAGCAAATATAAAATCTAATTTCCCGTGGTGTCTCAGTGTTCACTGCAAGTTTCAATTTGAGTTTTTCTTCTGCTTGAGTCTTTTATTGGGGGTCATCTCCCACATGGTCTTTTTAATGAGATTCAAGTACACACTGCAGCTTTTTCAAATATTTGGGACTAACAGGACCTGTCTCTCTCTTCCCTCTACTCTTCTACTTACACATCATCAAAACAGAAATTTATTTATCTTTTGGATAGCTATCACTGCATTAAATTTGGGTTGAAAGGTGAGTGGAAAGGGGGACACACATGCAGAATATGTGTGGGCATGTCTCATTTCCGTAAGAAATCAGGCTTTATAAAATGGAAGATTTACGAGGAAAATAAGCTGCACTTCTGTTCAGAATAATAAACACTGACTTGAAACTTTAGAGACTGGTGAACATAAAAAGTTGTCTATGCCTATTGGTCTTCACTCTGGGTGTTGCAATTCCTCAGAGGTCCTCTGAAGCCACTGGATTTACATTCATTAATACCAGTAGCCCATTAATTCTATATTTGTAAGGATGTGTGTAAGTTAAGGAGGTAAGAGAGCATGTCTAGATCTACACACATGAGCATAGAGATGAGTGTGCATGAGCACACGTGCACTCAGGCGTCACAGAGCATTCATAGGGAAATATCACAACAGCTCCTGTCCCAAAGGACAGAGATTTGCACCTAAGCCAAGAACAAAGCTGTAACAAACTTGAAAATGTAGAGCTGGCCGGGAAAAGATGGGGAGTGCAAACTATTCCTCTCTCTCACAAGCTTGCAATAGTGGCTTTCTGATGGACCACCTGAATGTCACCTCCACCCATCTGAAACTTGTCTGAGGATCTTAGTCTTTCTTAATTACTGCGCAACTCTATTAAAGCTCTCAGTGGAACCGATGAGTGAAGGTCCCAGCCAATTTTACTTCTTGTATTTAAAAAAAAACCACACACTATTCTATTAAAAATAATTTTTAAGATTTTTAATCATAGTAAATGTGCCTTAACCATTCTCATTAAAGTGGCCTTTCCACCTATACAAAAGACAAGACTACAGAGGTTGACCTGCAGAAGTACCGTGTATTAAAACAGGGGCAGGGAGAAGGGGGTGGTTAGAGTGAGCGGTATTTGAGACACCTTTTAGGGCAAAGAATGCTTCTCCAGACACTTTGATTTATCCAGCACTTTGATTTCACACTTCTAAAGTAAATATTTGGCGAGGTTTTGACATGGTGGCTCAGCAGGTCCTGTATCTATAGAGGCTGGTTGGCCCTTCACAAGAAAAAATGGGGGAAGTTATCTAAAACCAAGTGATACATGGTCTTGCTTCTGAAACACATCAAGGACTTCTGTTCACAGCCACTGAACACTGCTAGTCTGCTTATTTAGCTAGAATATAATTAATGAGGACTGCGGAGGGAGCCTAGGGAAGGCAAGGGACCATGTAAAACAGAGTGTAAAACAAGGAGCAGAGACAGTGGTAAAGCTCTAGGAGAGCCATGTAATACCCATGTGCCTGAGGCTAGACTCAACCTTCCAGCTTCTGGTGCAACTATTCTAAAATAAGAGACAAGCCTTCATTCAGAAGCTCTTGTTCTAATTAACACACTAAGTATGTGAATAGATACACGCATCTTCAAAGCTGGCACTGAGCTAGAGAACTAGCTCTCACTTCAAAGCTGTGCTGAGGACACTTCAGCTGACAAAGAGTGTTCAGTATTTTTCCTTTGCCTTTTTGTTTTAACACCTGTCAAAGTTTATTTGCCTTCACCAAAAAAAGAAAACAAACCCCAAGCATCCAACCATCCTCGCTCCTCCCTATCTCCCCTAGTAATACACAAACCTTTGCTAATGGGGATAGTGCAAAGACAGGTCCTGTGGGATGGGCTTTTCAAGTCTGCTTTAGGTTACAGCTCACTTGCAATGTCTTTGGAGCAGTAAGGCATACGGTAGCTGAAGTGATTTAAACGGATACCAACTGCAAGCAGCTCAAAATACACATTGGGAAGCTGTCAAGCAGCACCCCAAGAGTGTGTGTGTGTGTGTGCAGCCAGTCCTGCCCTCCTGCTGCTGCCCTGTGCTGCACCAGCCTGCTGGTCTCAAAGCACAAGGAGAATGCCTCGCTGCAAGGACTGCCACTGCTCCCCCTGCTCTTTCCAGCAACCACCAACCACATCCGCTCACTCCTGGGACTTACAAAAAATTTTTCTTCTCAGAGGTCCTCTGCTTAGCAAGGCTTAGTCTCCAAAATAGGAAGCCCACTGGGATTCATTTGAAGCATAGCTGAAATTCAGGGGCACCTCTGCTTTCTCCCAACAGAGTTTAAATAGATACAGAACAGATGGTATAAACGTGGCCTGCATGAAGAACAGCTTTACTCTTCTTTTTGTTTTTCCTAGTGTCTGTTTTTGTTTTTTCCAAAACAATTATAAGCAAAAAAATGGTGAGGGAGGAGGGGCAGGATGAGAAATACTTTTTAGAGGCTATGCAAAAGAGCATCTGAGCAGCACATTAACCCTCAGTGAAGCATCAGACAGTGCCCTGCCACGAGGCAGGTTACTTTGGGACTTTCCACACCTGAAGCTGACTAGAAGAGCAGGTCCTCCAGTCTGCAGAGCACCTGATGGCCAGAAGAGCTTTATATTTCTGTCAACCTAGAAAGCTGAAGGAATATTGCAGATTTTCAGTTTCCTTTAAAGCTTAAAAGTCCTATCTACAGCAGAGGAATCCTATGCTCTTACCAGAGAAGTCCTGTTGAACCATTCCAGCAAGGAGTGTTATCTGAGGTATGTACTTATGGGGCCATAATTTCAACAGAGATTTGTGGTGGGTCACATCCCATCCCCTGGTTCAACACCCATCCCAGGACACCTCCTTCCTCTGGGCCAGCAAGCAAGAACAGCAGGGTAGGACAGAACCTGGACAATTTAACTAAATTTCCATTTCCTTTAGCAACAGCTGAGTCACTGACCAAAATCAAGGATTTAAGAATCTCTTAAGGAGGTGAATATTTTGCCCTCAAAATTTGTAAATGTCTCCTTATCAAAGGCTGCTTGCTTTTGAGCTATAAAGTTAGGGCTTCCACTGCATCTAGGACATCTGACAGATCCTCAGAGCCCAAGTCTGCTAACGGCTCTAAATGAGGCATAAGACTCAAATTTGGTCTCATAGAACTGACAGTCACAACTAATTCCACATGGAGTGCCCCGTGTGCTCGACAGCCAGGAAGTCCAGGCTCTGCACATTTCAGCAGCTTAATAGGCAGCACGTGACATTTCATTAAGATTTCAGTGCTACTGCAGTTTTCAGCTGTTAGGAGGTCCGTGAGGTTTTACAAAACAGAAGCACATACACACATTTTGAAACTCAGCAGATCTAATCCATGCCATGAATATGGAATATTTTCTTCCTTATCTCCCTCCCTCCCTCACCAAAGGAAGTAGAATCACAAAATTAATGTCACTGATATATTAACCAAAAAAACAAACAAAACTCCTAAAACCCAATAACCAAAAAAAAATTTAATGATCCTTTTATGTTAATAAATGATCCTATCTTAAAAATCAGATTGTGCAAATAATCTCTAGTCTCCATGTTGCTTTATCTTGTTCTGCTGTTGCTTTTTACAAAAATATTTGGGCTATATTAAAGAAACAATAATCCAAAATACTGATTTAGAGAGGACATATGATAATAATAGCAGATAATGGGATATTGCAAAATAGGACTTGGGAGCCCTAGAGATGTTCCTGTTTCTGTGAAGACTTTGTTACCAGTTTGATCACTGAAAATGCAGTAGAAATTTGCATTCACTCATATATACAAAGGTAAGTTTCTCCTTGCAAATCTGCAGGGAAACAGAAGGGCCCAGGAGATGGTACACTCCTAAGGAGGCAGCACAAAGTGATTTTTAGGCTGCTTGTTACAACGGACAAAAGAAAGAACCCCAACCCGAAGCTGTCAAGCACCAGCAGTAACAGACAGTATCTATGGTATTAAAAAAATCTCCTCATTTATGCACTACTCCTGACATTTCTCTCGATCCCAGGGGTTTGCTGGAGTTGCTGCATGCTTGTTCTGCCTGGATGGCTGCCGAAAGACATTCAGTGTTGCAATCCTTTGTTTATCACAAAACCACGCTCCTTGCTGGTAACATTTTACAACTCTTATCACGCTGTTCAATCCATCTACAACTGTCCAAATCTTGTCTTCTCTAAACCAGGGAAGGTCATAAAGAAAAAACACACTATATATCCTTTGTAGTTAGCTGGTTTAGCAAATACAACCATTAAGCAGGGATTCAGTTTTATCAACCTGTAGGTTTAGCAAATCCCTCAGCATTTCAGCATAGCAGAAAATAATTGATTGGAATTCAGTTTATTTCTCCCAAGCTTTTTAAACCATCATTGTTCTGGATTCCTAAGGTGGGCTGTGGTGTGGGTTTGAACTGCAGGGTTATGGGGTTTTCCACCATAAATTAAGAATGCTCAGCTATATTGCAATAAGCAATTAAGAACAGGAGCTACAGAAATACAAGTTTTTAGACTCAAATGCTTGAAAACAGCTGCCTTGGGGTATTGAAGAGCCTCTCCTAGTCAATATACTTTCAAATTTCAAAATAAAGCCTTCCCCAAAGCAAAGCTTTTTATTTCAAATGTTCCTTAAGAATTGTGCAGACTAGCCAAGCATCAGGAAACAAATACATGAATGTAAAGTCCACCTCTGTTCAAGAAAGCATTTAATCATCTGTGACTGAATCCCTTTGGCTTCCTCAGATTTAATATTTCAGTGCTTTCTTAGTAAGCATATTTTCTGAATCGTGTCCCCAGTATTTAAATACATTCCATAAGCAAATCTTCAAGAAACATCTGCAACCATTACTCAAAAAAATTTAAGTGTGAAATTATTAATTTGCAATTCAATCAGCAAACTGGCCATACTTGTGAACTGATCTCCCTGTCATACTCCAAGCCAGCCCCATGCATCTACCACATGACAGACTGCTTTGACAGTCTTGTAAGATTCACCACTGTTTTTAAATTCTTCAGTGAGATCACACACTTTACAATGACACCTGAATTCAAACCATCTTGCAGAAGATGACTTTTTCTTCTCCCCCCACCCCCATATCTTGAGGCACATCCAGATTTCTCTCAAGCAGATGCAAATCCCAGTGATCCAGATCTAGTCAGGGCAGGCAGGCACCTAGAGGGCAACACTTCCCAAACTGATGAGTGCAGTGACAACACACACTCATCTTTTCACAACTCTCAAGATATGAATGTAAATAACCTTCTGCCTGAAACCACTCAGGTTTCTCAGTTCAGGGTCTTTTTTTTCACTTAATCTTGAAAACCAAGTCAAAAACTTACAGAGCCCTAACCTAATCCTACTTTTGGAGTGCAGTAACTGTACCAAATAGCCACTTAATTTGTTTTCTACTTCTCAGATCTAATAGGTTCATTAAGTCCTGTCTTCAGCTGTTTGGCATTACCAACTCTGTCAACTTTATTATTTGTCTTGGGAGACATGCATGTCAAGCTTTTATTTTAAACAATGTGACTCAACTGCACACACTGAGAATTAAAGACTTTGCTTTTCTATCCCAGTTTTTCCCCACTGAACTCCTGTTCAGCCTTAGCCCAAGTCCTGAGTTTCAGTGATGATTCAGAACCCTAAAAAACTTCTGTACATGCATCAAGTCTTTCAGTGAGGTAGGAAATTGCACTTTTGAAATAGACTGCTTCCCAGCTCAAGGGTGCTTAAGAAAAAGCAACATCTGGAGTTTCAGTGACAATTCTTGAGACACAATTTGGCAGAAATGACATAAGCAGGCCACTGCAAAACATGCCCAGTAGATGGTTTTGCACATACAGATCTGAATTTCCAGGCTAGTGTCTAATCATGTGTTCATTTTCAGGTGTCCTTTCTTTCTCCACGCACTCTACGCTCTTTCAGACCAGTTAGGCCAAGTCTGTATGTCACCTTCCAGCTTTCAAGAGTACTCTATGCTGTTCTGTTCCTAAAGAACTTCAGTTGATCCGACAAACTCCTTATAAACTAAAAGCCCAAGCATCTGATTCTTCCCTTTCAGATGATGATTCCAGCCTGGAGATACAGAGCAATATACAGTTCCTCACCTGAACTCCCAAAGAGGTGTCACCTGTGGAGCAGAGTTCCAAGTAGGAGTTGGTTTGCAGGGGACAACTCAGAGGGGGTGGCAGCTCATCCCACAGGAAATCCAGGGAGCCATAACAAAGCCGCATGTTACCAAGCTATCCCAGCACCACAAAGTACATGACCTTCCTGAGACAGAAGAGTCTGAGGCTCTTTTACTAGCCCTCTTGACTATGCACAAGCATGTGCTGTGTGCATCCCCCTCCCCCCAGCACAGGAATGCATCCCTGCACTTGAATGCATATGTGCTCCATGCATGCCCAGGAATTCCCATTTCATCCCCATGCTTATGTGTTCCAGTGTGAAATGGATGAGGAGAGTGAAAACAGACTCATGTAGATCTGAAAGGGGAGTGTGGGAAATGATTTCTTCTGCCTGTGGATCTTAACTAATCCCTTGAATTGACTCTGATATTCAGGAACATGATTAGCACAAAAAATTACAGGATTTAGAACTACAATAAAATACAGATTGGAGCACAAGGAAATGCTTGAAAAATGCATTAAATTTCACTAAGCTTGGAAGGTTAATTTTTTTCATTCAAGATGCTCAGGGCAACTTAAGAAATGTCTTGAAAATTGTTCAACTGGAGGCTGAAGCAAGAAGCTTTGCTTGTTGACACGAGCATGCAAGAGGTAAAGTGACAAAGAGAGAGAACACAACAAGCCCAGCTGTCAGGCCTACGAACACTGTACAGCACCAGAAAGGTCACTAACATGTTCTAAATCCACTGCATTTACAGACAATCTTGTCCTGCTGAAGCTCTTGCACAAAAACTTTGCCTTCAGGGCCAGCAGATCTTTCAACAGCCTCCCAGATGTTGCTGGGATTCATTTGTACCTTCTTTCCACCTTTCCCCGCCCATCCACCCATAGAAAGAGTCTGGAAAAAACAAACCTCAAGCCACGTTTCTTGTGCAATTGGGATAAGGAAGCATTTCAACCCCAACACTTACTAGAGAGGTGTTCACTCGACATGTGAACATCTCCTGCAGTACTCATGCAAGTGTCTCATGCCAGCAGGCCCCATTCCCTGGGGCTAGTTTAGGTGTAGATGGTGAGCACAGATCCATTCTCATGAGTGGCAGGAAGCAACATCCTCTGCTCCCTAGCATTGTTGTGAAAACATCCAGAGAACACAGGCTTGGCTCAATTTATGCAATAGACTGGTGCCTGGAGCTTTTGATTCTGGGATACCTACAGGAGAGTTCAGACCATGTATTAATTGTTTGGTTTCGGTTCAGCCCTGCTGTGAACGTTAACAAAATCAGTGTGTAATATCGATCATCTCTACTCCAGAAAAGTGTCTGAACTATCAAAGAAAGCTAGCTGCCCATGGCTCCAGCAATCATGTGACTGGGAAGGGGAGCTCAAGGCAAGAGGGAACCAGTGCACCAATCTGTAAAATGCAAGCCTAAGTGAAGGCCAGCAATCCCTCACTCCCATAAGCAAAACGTTTACTTAAATTTTTTAATTTGATTAGAACAGAAAAAAAGTTTTGTGGCTCAGTAGTCATCAGCCATAATTCTGTATTCCACACTAATTAAAACATGAATGCCCTTTCACTATTTACTACATACTTTACACATCGCCTTTAAATGCTGAGTGATAAATTTCAGCCACTCATAAAACAGGGAGCAATTCTGCCAAATTCCCTTCCACGCTCTTCATTTGATGGCAAAATAACAGAGGATCCATAATTCATTTGCTACCATTCTTTTCCTGCTAACGTTTTATTCAGAATGAGCTTCATTAATAAAGATGAAACTTAGGACTCATGACTGCTCCATGTTTACAAAACATACAGGCTCCTTTACATCTTTGTTAAGCATGAACAATCACTGAACACACAATTTCCTAAAAAAATCCTGCATACCAAAATTGCATATTTTGAATTTTTAAAATTCACTAAACAAAATTTCACAGAGTGAACCCTAAAGTCTGTTTGCCAGCAAAGCACAAGCCAACAATGGACGTTGGGACCATCCAGGAAAAAAACTGAAGCTGGACCCCAACACACACATCCTTCTTATTAAACAAGCAAATAAATACACATTCATACAGATTAATGTGCTCTAAAAATGCACGTGCTTGAATAATCACCCACATGTTTTAGCATAAGTTTTGGTTTCTCAAACAGTAATGTGTCACAGTAAGTTTCTGTCTTTCTTTTTGGTGGAACTGGGCAGTGACTTCTTACTGGACACCAGAGAACAAAAGCTAACCCAGAATCTGATGATTTTGGCACAAGTCCAAATGTGTTTCTCCACAAAGGAATAATTACAAAAACAAGGTTGTTTTTTTTAAATAAAAAAAATCAGCAGTATCGGTTTCTAAAATGCCAGGTATTAAACCAAGGAATGGGACAGACTGCACTGCATTTTTAAAGTAGTATGACTATTGACATACTTGAGAAACATTTTAACACTGTACATTACAACAAACTATTTAGTTCATTTCTACACAAATCAGCAAAAAAGCCAGGTGATCTAACATATATGACAGCTGCAAATTTAAAACTCTAGTCACAGTCTAAAGCCAGAACAAAAACTTTCCCAGAACTCCTATTTATAAAAAGGAATGAACATACACACCATGCGCGTACACGCAGGCAAAAATCTTGAGGTTTTACTTATTGCTCTTACACAAGGCTGTGAGCAGGCAAATGTCTGGATCAGAAATTAGGTCAAACATGCATTTCAGCAGGCACAAAAGTACAGGAAATTCATCTTAATGAAACAATGTACTGTGTTACGTAGTACAGGATGGTATTCTGCTAATATAACACGTCATTAATTCCGGATAAACTCCAAGTCTGCCTGTTGTATAATGTGTTATGCAGTGTGGTATTTTAACCTAATTTCTGATTCCTCTTTTATTCTGCACTCCCCATATGGGGATGAAGAGGGCCTTTCCTTGCAATGCCAGAGAATTCTCGGCCTCAAGAGTTTCAGTCAGGCAGGAATGGCTGGAAGGAGGTAACGTTACCACCACGGTGTTGCCAGGACCTGCTCCTTGACTGCCTCGGGGTTTTGTGCATTCACTGACAACTCAGATAAAGAAATCCAGAAGCTGGTGCAAAATGCACCAGCACCGTTCTCGGAGCATCTTTCACCTATGCCATAAGCTTCTGGTACACCCAGCAATTGCTACAGGATAAGGCAGCAGAGGGTCAAGTCCTGTGTCTGGTCAGTTCCTCAAGTCTTATAAAAGGCAGGATTTTTTGTGAACTGGCTTTCCTTTACACAATAAGCAGCGTAGCACGGATGTCAGTAGAAATCTCACTAGCTACTGACAACAAGAGACAAGCACGTTCACAAGACACATTTGGGAATACCTGGTGTTCCCTACTGCAACCAAATGAAACATGCTGCGGAGAGGTGTCCATGTAATTACAATATTTGCAAGCCACGTTCGAGGCATACTGCACATGGGCCTTGCACAAAAAAGGCATTGAGTGTGTTATCTGAAGACTTTTTTTTTCCTGTGCTATGCATACATGTGACAGTAGATAAAAATCAGAACAATGGTTCCTCTCCATATGTGACCAAACACACATCATCACAACTAAGCACCCTATATTCTATTCTTCAGTTAACGGGAATCAAGGAAGAAAACGGTGGTTTAGGAACCGGGAAGGTAAGAAATCCAGCATGAAGTCAGAGGTATGCTCCTGACAGAAGTCTGAGCTGAGAATGTTTATTGTGAACCAGTAACTGGATTTTGTGACATAAGCAGAAAACCAAGGATGACTACAGAGCCAACTTGGGCACTGCACAGTCAAAACTATGTTATATGTTGTAATATGGCATTCAGCAATCTCCAAGAATTAGAAAGAGCAGTAGGTAGACAATAACAAGAGGACACTCTTCAGGGAGGTTATGCCTTGTACTCACAAAAAGAAGCAGTGCAAATCAACAGATTTTTCTGTCTTATTGAAGGTCTGTCATGTGCCCCTTGATCCAATCCCTAAATCTCATGTAAGTTTCAGCTTTCAGACTTGCCAAATACCCAAATTCACACTGGGCTCTATTTTACTTATGAGCAGTACTACTAAAGCTAGTGGGACTGCTTAGAGCAAGGCGCTACTGCAGCGAACATTCAGGAATTTGGCTCTTTCCAAGAAGTGAACTGCAAATGACTGGGGTTTCACGACAGACACAGGTGGAGGGAGACACTTCCTGTGTTTGTTTTTCAAATCTGTCCTTATGAACATCAACATTGATAAGACTGAAACATGGGAAGAGGCTCTGTTATGCTCACCCAGATACTCTGGCACCAGGATGACACCAGGACAGCCACAGCAGTTTAGGAGTGGCCCACCCAGTAAGAGGTTAGGCTGGCCTGGATTCTTCTCACAGATGTGTCACTGCCTCTTACTAGATGACTGCATACAAGAGTCCTTGGTCTCAGTTTCGGTGGTGAAGCTTTCTTAGAGCAACACCTCTGTCACACCACCAGTGAGTGCACAGTTGCAACTCCTAGGAACGAGCAAATAGGTCTAAATTCTTCAAAAACAATTAAGTAAATGTAACCTGCAGAAAAAGAAAATTACAAGCAATATGTTATCACATCCTTGCAGGAGTCTTAGGACTTCTCATGACCTATTTCTTCACTAATGGCTATGAAGGCCAGGCCATCAGGAAGTCTGCAGCCAGACTGGAGGTAAAACAGCATGCCCAATGTTTACCATGCAAAGCCATCCTTCCCATAAAGCCAGTTAGGCAGAACTGTTCTGACTGCACTTTTAGGTGTTCTTTCTTGCCCAGTTTGCATCCCTTCTTGAAAGCTCCTTCAAATGAAAGATACTGGAAGTACTACTTCCCTGTAGTCGAAAGAAATAGGGAAAAGCAGAGGCAAAAAACAGACACCAAGGAAGGAAATGATTGCTTGTAAAATGCTTCCTTTTAAAAACTATCGTACAACTCCCTAACCTGGTTTAATTAATGTGCCATTTAAAACATATAAAATGCTTTACCAGCTAAATGATTTCTCCGTTTTACAAGTCTCCCTCCCTCCCCTCATTAAAAAATAATGTATGTGTGGAGTGGTATTGAACACCTCATACTGTTGTGCGCCAGTTCTCATTTAATTCTACGTGGAGCAGTTTTGATTTTAATACACTGTGTTTAAAGAAGAGCCCATACTGTATACTTCACAGTATAACCAGCTACATAGAGGTCTTTAATCTCGCAACACAGTAAAAAAAGATCACTGTGAAGTCGCAGTCCCTTTGATAAATGGTTGCGGTGACACATGCAGTCCCTCCTCAGTGCCGCTGCCGCCAGACATGGGACGTGATTTTCTCCAGAGGCTGCTGAGAGGCCTGATGCCACCCCTTCAGGGGCTGCAGCCAGACGGGCACCACCACCCTGGTGCACAGCGTCCTGCAGTCACTGGGAAAAGCTGCACGGAATTGTCTCACTCAATACCACCACCACCACCGACCCAACCCGACCCCCAGGGGAGCACTGCCCGCTGCCTCAGCCGCAGGAGATCACCGTGAAGCGCTTGGAAATGCACGACATGTTGTGGAGGACGATGCCCAGGAGGAAGACCAGGACGCAGGCCACCAGGATCACAGTGCACACCCCCGACCAGGTGGAGCTTTTCACAGCACCTCTCCGGTCTGGCTCCTCTGCTCCCGCCTCGGCGGGAAGGCCGCCCTGCAGCGGCTGCTGCTCTGCAGGGATCGTCACCACCGTCAGGGACTTCTGCTGGCTGCCGGGCAGCAGGCGGCAGCCAATGTCTCCCGGCAGGAGGGCCCTCTCCTTGGAGAGAGGCAAGGGCAGCATGTAGCACCCATTGCTGGGGAGTTTGATGAAGACAGGGGTGTGCTCCGAGGTGTGGGGGATCGCGATGACGGCGATCACCTCGGGGTCATCGGGCAGCTGTGACACAGAGTACCCCGGAGGCAGCTTGGTGATGCCGCGGCACCAGGGGCAGCGCAGGTCCTTCTGGCTGGTCCTCATCTGCTGCAGGCACACGGAGCAGCAGGTGTGCTTGCAGTCCAGCAGCTTGGGCCGCCGGCGTGGGCTGTAGTAGTTGAAGCAAATCTGGCACTCCAGCAAAGAGTCCTGGGATAAGGTCTCCATGGTGGCTGGTGCAGGGAAGCACAGCAGGCCTTGTGATGAGCCTCGCCCTGACAGTCCACAGGCCAGGGGCTGCGGCCTTCCCACCACTGCTTCTCCTCAGGGCAGCACCCGCCTTCCCAATGCTGCTTCTCCTCAGGGCAACACCAGGCAGCAGCTATGGAGAGCACAGGAAAACCTCCAGCCTGAAACTTTCAGTACCTGAGACAAACAGAAAAACATGAAGGAACAGGTTACTCGCAGGAGCCAGTGGGAACATTGGAGTCCAGCCAAGGGAAAATGGTAACTAGCACTGACTTTGTTATCTGGTGGGAGAAACAAATTTGTGATCCTTTACTAGAAAGCATATTCACACCACCTTTACCAAACAGCTCAGTGGCAAACCATCAGGTCACTCATCAGTACTATCACTAGCTTTCTTTTTTTTTTCCAAATTTTTCCAGCAATCAAACCCCCATCAACTCATCAGTCCACCACTCATTTTTATGCCCATAACAGAGGTGGCTGTATAGTTCACTAGCCACGTCCCACAGCAACTACCTCCTGTAGGACTTACAGGACTTTTCAGCCCTTCCTGCACCAAAACAACCGTTTTCATTTAATCCTTTAAATCCCTGAGGATTTTTAGCTATTTGGCTCAACTGCTAAGTCTGCATGAAAGGTGGGGGAAAGAAAAAGTATGTTTAAATGGAAGCATTTCCACAGCCTCCTGAACTTGTGCCTGTGCACGAATGAGCAACCAAGCAACTATACTGCAACACCTACACTTGCACATAATGAAAAGGAATGGTATCATTTTCAGTCAAATTAACTGCTTGCCCAGCTACACGAGCAGCTTGTTGAACATGGCCCTCTGAAATATAAACCTTGTCACTAATGAAAATCACACCCGAGACAAAAGGCTCTGTTTAGACACAGGACCACTGAACACCACAAAGAATAGAAATAAAACAGACTAATAACAGAAACAAAGATAATGCACTGAATTAAAAGCAAATTGTTACTAATCTCATTCTAAACAACTCCTTACAAAGGGATTCCCATTACAATTCCCATTTTCCCGTTTATTACTTACATCTTTGCCAAAAAAAAAAAAAAAAAAAAAAGGCATCTGTGTTTACTTGTGCAGTGCACAGTTTAGCTTTGTTTCATTTTCGTCACTCCAACACAATTAATATGAAGGGGTGACAGTTTTACAACATTTTACACTTACTTCCTCCCTGTGTTTGAAGAAGCGTCAGCCTGAATTTGCATCCAGAGAATAAAGAAAACCCAAAATATTCACAGGGTGACCTCTGATCTTCTCTTATTGCAATGCTATTGCCAAATCATAGTTAACACTCAAGGACCACAGCTTTCTTCCTTTCTATACAGTAATTTCTTGCTCTCCTCTCTAGATTGTAGCAACTAGGGTTGCAACATACTGATCAATTGGTGATGTCAGCAAAACAAATATTGTAGTTTAAGAAGAGAAGGCAGGCACAGACATGGGGTTTGCAATGCAGGACAGCACTCTGGACCTCACTGTCCTGTATCCTGCTTCTGGCAGTTACCAGTGTTTGAACAGGGAAAACAAAATTTGCGTCATCTCTTCAGATGCTGATGACTGATATCACTGACATTGGCAGAAGTAGCTCTGCTTGCTGATTTTGTAACAGCAGTGGATTTTGGCTCACAAGATGCTTCAACAAACATGCAGTGATAATCCTGACTCAGGAGGGAGTGGGGGTTGCAGTTAAGAAGGTAGGAGCCCCTGAAACACATACAATGGCTGCAGGCAGAACTGGCACACACTGTCCACCAGCACTTTTGAGATGCTTTTTCTTAGTGTGGCACAGACGCCACTGCTGAGAGAGACCTCCACCATCATGAAGCCCATGGGACACTGCTCCACACCAGTGCTGTGCTACACCAAGGCATCAACAGATACTCTGTGTGCTGGGGAGCTGAAAACTGCTGCAGAAGGGGCTACACATCTGCTGCCTGTGTGCAGGCCACACTGAGGGAAAGTGGAAGAAAATGAGGAGAGGTTTTATCTTTTTTATTTCCTTATCCATTACTATCTCCATATCCCTATGGTACAGGCACACACAAAGGAAGACTATCAAGAAAGGAGCTAACATGATAATAGACTAGCATGCAGCTGAGAGAGAAAAATGAAAGAGAGAGATCCATGATGCTGAGCAATTTCTGGCTGAAAAAAATATTAAGAGACAATGGCCAGAATAGAAATTAGTTACAAAAACTCAGGAAGGAATCACTGAAGCCACCAGATCCAGTTCCCAGCCACAAGCAACCCAGCAGATTTGCATTTTGCACGGAAGTATCCATACAAAATGTGAAGTTACGCACCATCCAAGTCGAAGTTGAGCTCACACATGACAAGACAACTCTTATCTCCTTTATCTGCAAACCTACCAAAAACCTCAAGTATAACAATACTGCAGTATTATTACAAGAAAAATTCTCAATGCCTAGAAATTCAGAAGTTAAGGCTTATCACAGAATCACAGAAGGGCCCCAAAGATCATCTCGTTCCAGCCCCCCTGCTGCGGGCAGGGACACCTTCCACTACCCCAGGTTATCAGAGCTCCATCCAGCCCAGTCTTGAATCCTTCCAGGGATGGGGCATCCACAACTACTCTGGGCAACCTGTTCAGTGCCACACCACCCTCACAGTAAAGAATTTTTTCCTAATATCTAACCTAAACCTACTTTCATTTTAAAAGCATTTCCCCTTGTCCCATGACTACTCTGCCCAAGGACACAGCGGAGGTACTCCTTCTTCAGATGTAAATCAGTATCTCTGCAAGGTTAGGATTGGGTTTATCACCTACATGACATAAACTGTTAATAGGTTCCCAAAACATCTCAAATAATAATGAGAGGTGTGGATCAACAGTAATGACCAGTAAGCAGAGAGGTTAGTATGATTCCTTCAGAACATACCTAAAGGCAAGTTAAAGAGTAGCCATAGCCATCTAACCCCGTGGCTTTTGTTGACATTGCCTTGTTCAAAGGTTGGACATGTAGCTTCACAGGTGCAATGCAACTTTATTTCCAAACATATAAACCACTTGCACTCTGCCACAGCTCAGTTTCAGGATAAAAGAAAGTCAAGCCATCATCTACAGTAAGAATCTATTTGAAAAAAATTGAACCACATAGCTAAGAAGGAAAAATCCATGGGAGCTCCCAGTACTCTTCTACCACTTCTCTATAAAAACTATGCCAAGAGGAGCAATCTCTTCTTGGACAGGAGACCGAGCTCTTTAGTTTGTGCTCAGTGCATCCTCACACCAGCTGAAGGTACTGAGCTGTCACAGGTGAACAGCTCATTCAAAGCTTACTCAGACCAGACTCTTCTCTGTGCTTCAAGCACAAAGACAACGAGGCAGCCAGGACTGCACATGAGGGCATAGCTGACATCAAAACCATTGTTGTGTCATTTGCTCTTGTTACACAGTGACACCCAAGGTGGGCAAGGGGACCACTGGCAGGAAAACAGAGAGGGAAGAAAAAAGCAGAAAACACTGTCAGGGATAGCCACAGGACTCCACAAAAGCAATAGCCCATGTATGTATTAATAGGGGCACATATGTGGAACAGGGGGCTGGGGACTATGACAGTGAAACCACACACGGAGAGCAACTGCAGCTACAAGTAGTGACTGCCTGGCACCAACCTGACAGCAACTGGAAGCTCTTCAGGACTGAGATCTAACTTGTAACACAAATAATACCTAACTAGAAATTAAAATCCACAAGCTCCAAAACTCATGTGTCAGAAAGGTGCAGCAGGAGCAAAAGAAGCAGGAAGAGACAGGCCATGAAAAGAAGCCTCTCTGCCTGCCCTGCTCTCTCTTTCCCTTTCTGTACATCTGCCCAATATCCACAAGGTTGCCACTGGCTGGCAAGGAGAGGAATTCACAACCAGTTAAAGAGACCCAGGCAGAAACCTGCAAAGCTGATGACCCCTGCAGCATCCAGGTGGCTGAGAATATGGCACAAAGGTCCTCCTTGCAGATTTGGGCTGCCCTCTGCACAAGCCATGAGTTTTTCAAATTGTATGACTCAAGAGGAGTAAAGCTCTGAAGAATAAAGCAAGTATTTTGGCTGTCTGTCAGTCATGCTATCTGTTCTGTCAGTATCTCACTGGAGACCACAGACACGACCCAAGTTCTCTTTGTTTGGGTGAGTAGGAGGCCAGGAATGCCAAGGCATCAGCTTCCTACTCCCCAAGAAGCAGGAGGGACATTTGTCACTCTTACTACTGACACCTTCCCAACTCAATGCGGGGAGGTGCTGCGGGAGGTGAACAGATGAAGGTTGTTGTAGCTGTGACTGTGAGAGGAAGAAAGCACAGTTTTGCTCTGCACAAATGCTAACTACAAACTGGTCCCAAACTGGCCTGGTCAGAAAAGACAGCTATTTCTGGAACCCAGTGCAAAGGAAGACACTGAACATCCATGCCCAGAGCTGTACATAAAGTCAGAGAACACAGCAATTAATGGCAAATCCTTGCCTAGCAACATGATACTTTTTTAAAGTAAGGATAGCCACTGTGATATTAAGCAATGGAAACCACAGCCTTGAAAAGGTGACCCCTTCACTGAAGGACTCAGAACTACCTTAACATACACTTCCTAACTTACTAGGACCCAAAATTATATTAACTTGAAAACCCCACAAATATACTTCAGTGATGCCTGTGGAACCCCCTACAATTCACAGATGATTAAATATCATATAACATTTTAAAAGACTGGCTCTGGGGCATGCTGATGTAGTCAACTGATCACTGAGAGAAAGCCTCAAAAACTTTGCACAGACTTAGACATGGATTTAGGCAGCCTACTTGCCATACAGCAAGGTTATAACAGAATTTCAGCAAGGCAGTGCATCGACAATACTTCACCTTTACCGAGAAAGGTTCATTATGTAAACTCCCCAAACACATTAACAATTCTTTGGCAGTATTACTGAGTATGTATGATTTATGAAGAAGAAAGAATCATTCGTTTCAGGTGCCCTTAGGCTGTAAAGGAGATGGGGTGAGGAGGGAGTGCTGTTCTCAATAGGAGAACTAATTGCAAGAATCATGTGCCCACAGATACGGAAGGAAATGTGCACTAGAGTCACTTCCAAAAAGATAATTGGAAGCATTTCCACTACAAAAATTCAGCATTGGTGAATGTTTTTCACAAATTCGTGTTTGGACAAAACACACTCAGGCTACTGCAAATGCCCAGGATGTACTACCTGATTTCCCCTGAATATCCTTCACTAAATGATCTTATTTATTTTTAGGCTGTTTTGTAGCGTTAATTACCATAGTAACTGAGAACAGCACAACGAACAATTAATTTATTCATCACAACACCCTTGTTAAGAGACAAGTATTATAATCATTATATTCTTTCATCATCTAAGAAAAGAAGTGCTGAGAGACAAAGCAGTTGTACAAGGTCATGCAAGCACGCTCCAGATTGCCTCAAAGTTCCAGCACAATTTCATCACAACTCCACTTTTCACCTCATGAGCCACAGGGCAGAGGTGGCAGATTCTTTTTTGAAACAAAGCTCAGAAACCTACACATTTTCCCCCACCTCTTTCAGAGGGCAGCATCCCCATGGTATGCCCAGGATTTCGGGAGGGCATTCATTAAACATATCAGCTTTTCCACAGATTATGAAAACCACGAGAGCCTGTGCCCCAGAAGCTACGTGTATCTCCACAGGCATAGTTCATCCACCATGCAGATTACAACTGAGAGACTACATGCATTTGGAGGGACATAAAGCTAACAATAAAACAAAGTAAATCCATCCTTCTCTCCAGAATTACCTGCTTTCCAGGAACCTTCCTGTAAGTCAGGCAGCATACACCCATCATCCTTTTCATTTAATTGTTCACAATTGCATAGAAATATTGCAGAAGGAAAGCATTTTAATTTAGCCAAAGCCTTAGCCAGTGCAAGCTGTCGCTGCTCCTTTAGCTTTAGTACAGCCCTTGCCAAGATGAGCATCTTGGTATACACAGACCTGCGTACACAAAGGTACAAAAAAAAGGCTGAGTGAAACTGTGTGAGCCTGTAATATCCTATAAAGCAGCACCAGGGGATCCATGCTGATGGCAAGAAAACCTGCTGTGGACGATCCCGACGGTACACATCAGACAGAACACCAGTTTGTCCCGCCTCTCAGGCAGCTGAGAAATCAGTAGTGGATCACAAAAAAGGAGCCTAGGTGCAAGGTATCATTCCATAGCATTTACCTTAGAAATTGACACCAGCCAGCCCTAGGAAGAGGAGACAGAAGCAGAAAGGTCACCAACAGAAATGTAATGAGACTTAGACATTTACGAGTTTGGAGCAAAAACAGATCAGGTGAAAACACTAGCCTTTGGTGTTTAGAGAAAACAGAGACTCACATGCTGCTCTGTGTTCCGTCTCACATCACCAGCTGCACTGCTCCCTCTTTTTAACCACAAACTTTGACACGTCCACATTCCCTGCCTCCAAAGACCTTATTTTGGTCAAATATGACCAGGATAAGCTGCACTTTGTTCCAACAGCAAACACTACTAATCACCTGCAACGTGCCAGGTCAGCAAACATTTCATCGTGCTGAGGCAGAACAGTACAGCTGTTCTGTATGATATGCTCATCAGACAGTTTCACATGAGGCACTTTACAAGTGAAAAACATTATCTAAAATTGAAATATTTCACAGAAATATGCCCATTTCAGACAGGCAGAGACAGCGAGCAGACAGCTCTCCTGCCCACACAGCCTCTCAGCAGCCCTCTGTGCAGGTGATCCTACAGGCCAGGCGGCAGGAGCATGATCTGCTCCTCACCAGCCCAACTTTGGTATGTCTGCAAGTTTTTGACAAGGTCAATTGTCAAGCTGTCCCAGAGCTATGATTCTCTAAATCTCCTAAGAGCACCCCACCAGGTGCAGCTCTGCCCTGCTAAAAGGAGTGTGATGGTACTTCTCACCATTCCTGCTGTTCCAAGTTTCCCATCTCTCCATAATAAGGAATGCATTAGCAGGATGAAAGACCTGACTGTGGTCCTAAAGACATACCACATCTGAAAGTTTTCCAGCGCAGGATATAAAAAGGTTCCTTGCATTTTGCAAATAAACAGAATCTCCAGCATTCAAAACATCCCAAGGGATAATGCTCATTTCTTACAGACCACCCTGAGCACAATGCTTGCAAGGCCATTAGCACTTCCTCAGTGCTGCTGGCTGCTCTTAATTACACCTGACTCACTTTTAAACCCCAGGATGAGAGGAATGAAAAGCCAGGCTTTTTCACTACCATTCATGAGGAATGGCAGTGGAAGGTGTGGTGTGAAAAGAATTCTACTTCTCAGCCCTGAATAAAAGCAGCACCAGTAGCTATTTACGACCAGGAGGTAAGGGGCAAGTAGTTAGGTAGTAGGCAAAGAGATTTAGAAGCTGCTTCCCTAACTTAAAGCGAGGTCACAAGTTAAGTCACTGAGGCCAAAATCCCACAACCTATGGAAAGAGCTACGGGTGCTAAATTCACACTCAGTAACAGCTTTCAAATGCAATGTAACATCCTCTTTATAAGGGATTTTCACCTATGGAAACATGACATAACACTGTGGCATTCAAATTGCTGAGAGAGGCATGAAGCACCTGATCACTTAAATTAGGAATTTTACTCTCCCATTAGAGCTTTATGCTTCATCTGTCATTGATAGAATTTGCCTGATACCTGAATAGAAACTTAATTAAAGACTCTTCCCTCCCTCCCCTGAGGATCTGGTATTAGACTTACAAAATACACTATCAAAAAAAAAATTAATTTTAAATAATGCTCAAGTGCAGACTTTTCTCACTGATACAGGTCAGTGGGTGACTGAGTCTATTAAGACACTAGTCTATAATTACAGGAGAGAGTGCTACAGCTCTCCAAGGTCATTGAGTGGATTTTGGTAAAACTAGGACAAAATCTACCTGCCTATGGGCCCAAACAGTGAGGAATCAATGCTCACATGTTTATACACTGCCTATACAATGCAACTGAAACTGGATTTCCCACTTACCTCAGGAAACAAAAGCCCTTCAAATGACAGTTTTAACTGCTGTGACTGCTCTGTGCCCCCACCTCACACCCTTCCTACCTGCTTAACATGCTTCTGCTCTCTGCACTCATCTCGCACAACTTCCCGAGGACGTGACTATGTGACCCACCTTCACATGGCTGCTCTCAAGGCCTGGGGTGGCCTGGGGTTTGTTTTCTTCAAGTGCAGAAAGGGGTTGTTTCTTTTTTTTTTTTTTGCCTTCCAAAAAAGTGGGGGGAAAAGCACAACAGACCTAGGTGAGTCAAAGTAATACATCCTTTAACATTGAAATAGATGGCATTAAGAAATTGGAAAATATTTTGTTAAAAGCCCTACCATGATAAGTAAGGAAATTATTTTCTTTCATACACAATAATTGGTAGAATAAGGTCTGAAAGATATTAGAAGGGCACAGGGAGCTTTTTTCATCTTTTTACCTTTCTCCTGCAATCTGTGGGCAGCACAAAGGAATAAAGCCCCCTGTTTATCAACAGAGAACAGGTAACAGCTGTGCCAACACCAAACCACCACTTCCAAGAGTTTATCTTCACAAGAGAGGGGAAGACAGCCAACTAATATGCCTCCAAGGTCAACAGCTCTGTCATTTCCTAATGCAGACAAATCATGATCTTCAAGAAGTTTTGGCCTCTGATAAGCACTACAGCCACTCCAGGTCACAGCACTGGTCATTCTGGTTTGCAGATTACACCAAAAGGAACTGGAACTGATCCAAAAGCTCCTTTCTTATTGGAAACCAATCATTCAGCCTGTAACATTCTGTCAGCTAGTAATATTAATACCACCCTCCCTTCCTGAATTTTGGGAACAGTCCAACTCTCACTGCAAATATGGATCACAAGCAGAGCTGGATCAAGCCTGAACTGTATAATATTGATGATTTCCTATTTCATGATTTATCTCACTGTCTTCAGACCAGTAAAATCCTCTGACGAGAGGTAGCAGGCTATACTGGATAAATAATTACTTCCAATACTTTTCCAAATCGCATGTTTCTACCTGTGACTACACACACTCCACAAGCTCCTGTTCAGACAAGTTATGAAGCACATGGCCCGACCTTAGCCAGGGAAGTTAATGGGATGACACATGCTCTTGAGGTCAGTTGCACATTTACATACTTAACACATGATCCATCAACACCACCAATACAGAACCCAGTGCCAGAAGCCACAGGCAGATCAAGGTAACCTCCAAGTGCTGACACCTTTGCTTCCCCTACACCACCCTGAAAAGGTGTGACCTGAAGAAAACACAATGGCAACCTTCCCAAAATAGCTGCAACTAAACAAACTGGTTGCACATCAGCTATCCCAACCAGCTCCATGCCGTCACACAAAGCCCCAGGACCACCAGGTGAAACTGCAGATTAGCGGTGAGACAACAAACTAACACCAGCAAAGGCTCCTGGTTCTCTCCATGCCCACAGACGTGGGCATTGGCATGCCCATGACAGAAACAAGACTCCCAAGGATGGACTTGTAACTTGTAGAATGAAGCCTAAAACAGAGTGAGGGGATTTGCACCGAGTCTCTCCATCATGTGAACCAGTGCTGTTTTTAGACAGAAGTAGCCTTGCAGCTAAGCAAAGCAGTGCTCTCTCTCAAGGACAATGATCATAACTCATGTTAGCACTACCTCAACCCTCTCTGGTGGACTGACATAAATTACAGCTCTGGGACACTGAGCTCAGAGCTGCTGCTACCCCTTCTGCTGTGGCAGACGCTGCGGTGGGGACTGGCAATTGGCTGCTCAAATGCTCAGGCACGGGAAGATGAACTATTCCTGCCCACATTATGTGAAACCTACTGCTGCCTTTCTTCAGAGAGATGGTACTCAATTCCAAGAGCCACTCCTGTAGCTGCATGAAGTTTATCAGACCTGCCAAGCTTTGTTGAATTTCATTCTTTACAGTGAGTTTGAAAGTTTGGGCCAGACATCGCCTTTAGTACTTCTGCCAGTCACAATCTGCTTTTGAAAATACCCTCCATTTGGCAGCACTTAAGCTAACAGTTTACAGCATTTTTGCTGTAAGAAAGAGTGCAAATGCTCAGAAAGGGCTGTGTTACGCCACATTAGAGCAAAACAATCAAAGTGAAGCAAACTGCTTCACACCTCTTAATCTTGTGCTTGGTTCTGCAGTCCCTGCAATGTAACAGCAGAACAAACTTAGACAAGAAAACCAGCATAATACTGCTAATGCTCAACACATCATCACAATCCTGATAGCCTATGGCCACAATGAGTCTTAGGCTCACAGGAGTATGGGCAATCAAGTCAATATTCAAAAGAAAAAAAAAAAAAGAAAGCTGCTGGTCCCGTTTATCCTAAGAAAAGCCTGAAACCATGAACTTCAGGTCCCAGTTAAGTAGGACCCCTAAACTTCAGTCTCTGATTTGCAGGCCAGTCTCGTGATTTCTGCATGAAATTAGAGCTAACTAAAGAAATGAAGTTTTGAGGTGAACAAATGCAGTTTCAGATCAAATTATGCAAATACTTTCTCCTTCGGCAAAAATGGAAATTTCCATTAACACATCAGCTCATTTCAACTTCCATTTCAATCTGACTGTTTTCTTTCAGAGGAAATTTATAAAAAGGTAATGTAAAGGGCAAATAAAGCTTTTTGTACTGACTCTGGATTAATTTTTCTTCTGATACGGTCAGCCACTGGCTGAACCAGAAGTGTCTCTCACACTGCTCCTGCGCTGAACCTGGAATGCTTATGTCTAGCGATACATCATGACTTTTTTTTTTTTGTTGTTCCTAGTCTAACAAAGGCAAATGAGATACACTGAAACTATCAGCTGTAGTTTTATAGAAGTGTGTTTTCAATAATTGTTATTCAGCTTTTTTTGGTTGTTCAGTTTTCGGCTTAAAAATAAAATCACAACATGGTGCATTTTCAACACACAAGTTACGTTTCACAATGTGACTGAAAGCTGAAGAGGACTATGTGGTCAATAGGACTGCTGGTTTTCACAAGTGCTTCTTACAAAGGATCTGAAGGTTCTCAGAGTGAAAAGGCAAGTGGTTCAAGGATTTCTTAAAAAGAAAAAAAATCACACTCATCTCAATGTTCAACAGCATACATCCTAAAATCATTAATTACTTTTGAAACCTTGTATCAGACAAGCCTCACCACTTATTTCCAACACATATTTCATCTCGAAATCTGTATTGAGTTCTGATCCCCTCACTATAAGAGGAATACTGAGGTGCTGAAGCATGTCCAGGGAAGGGCAATGAGCTGGTCTTGGAGCACAAGTCTGATGAGGAGCATCTGAGGGAGCTGGGATGCTTATCCTGGAGAAGAAGAGGCTCAGGGGAGACCTTATCACTCTCTAAAATTGCCTGAGAGGAGGTTGCAGTGAGGTGGGAGTTGGTCTCTTCTCTCAGGTAACAAGTGACAAAATAAGAAGAAATGGCCTTAAGTTGCATCAGGAAAGGCTTTGATTACATGTTAGAAAAAATTTGTTCACGAAAAGGATTGCCAAGCATTGAAACAAGTTGCCCAGGGAAGTGGTGGAGTCACTGTGCCAGGAGGTATTAAAAAGACGTGGAAACCTGGCACCGGGGACATGGTTTAGCTGTGAACATGGCAATACTGAGTTAATGGCTGGACTCAATGATCTTAAAGGCTTCCTCCAACCTAAACAATTCTGTGATTCTATTCCATGCAACATCACACAGAATAGAAGTTAGGAAACGAAGAGGTGCCTTAGGGACAGCTCATTAAGGAAGGAAAAAGGCAAAAAGTCTGGAGTGTTGCACTGGATGTGATTATCTAAGACACTGTGAATACACAAAGCCTTATGCCGATCTCTGCAAGATCTGATCATATTCCACTCAGCTGAATTCTTTACCTCATTTCAGTTACAGTATTGTACCTATGTCTTACAGGGGTACACTGAACCTTGGCACTGCCAATGCACACAACCAAAGGTACCACACTGACTTAACATCCATTAAGGCTTTGACCCACAGACAAAAAATCAGTGTTAAAAAACAGAATTAAAAACTGGCTCTTTTATACTGCCAAAACAAGTTCTTGGCTAGGACGAAAAAAATTTCAGCTCTGGACCCAGATCTGCTTGGTGACACAAACTACAACATTCCATGCTTTCCAGCCAAAAGGTTTTCAGAATTACTTTACTGACATAATTTTTACTTTTTAGAGTTGAGTCAGCGCTTTCTTAACTTTTGCCTAAGTGTCTTCACTGTCAGGTGTCTTTCAATGGAATGATTACTGCTTTGGGGTTTTTTTTGCCAACCACAGAAATGATCCAAATATTTTACAAAAGCAAGCCATAAATTTAAAAAATGCTCCGTATTTTGCCAAATAACAGCATGGATTGGAAAAATAATTTTCTATTTTTTAAGCCACTCCTTCACACTGTGCTCTCTATTTTTCAAGCAGTGAATTCTCTGCCAGTTTCTTTCATGCCAAGTTTGCAGAACACCTGCCAGAGTGCGTTCTTTGCCAATAAACAGGATCCTTAAGTGCCATGATGATTAAAAAAGCAATGTAAAGATCAATACCAATAATTAGTACTGTTATTCTTATTACTAACATTCATGCTTCTTTGCTCTGTGTTCTCATCTTCTGGAGCAGCTGCCTCTAGAAAAGAGCGAGTGACGAGAGAAGTGCCAGCAGGTGGCACTCCAGAATATAAACCATTAAGCACCGGGGCTTGCGGGACCAAGGGAGCCAGTTCTGCTTGGCTGCGCCACTATCCCTTTAGCACTCTTCAGGAAATTTGGTTTAGGATGATCGTCTCTACCTTCCCTCTCTCAAACAGCAGGGAAAAAATGCTGCCAGTCCCAGCTTTTACCTTGCTGCTGGATGGGATGCATAAGCATGCTGACGTGCACCTTCTGCAGTCCTTTCTAGAAGCAAGTAAGGGGCACCAGCCCACCCAAAGCACTGAGCTCATTACTCAGTCCCTGACTGAGGAGAGAGCTCCCACAGGGCAGGTAGAGGTGCTTTCCCACCTTGTGCATGCAGAAATGCCAGCATCTTGCTGTCTCCCACCACTCTCCTACACTCTTCCAAACACAGGACACAGCTGAAGTAATGCTGGCTTTTACTGCTTTAAGACAGCACTAACGACAAAAAACAGACCCCAGCAATTGGGAGATCAGTCCCTTTGTGTTTATTTTCAGCTGTGCCCTACACAGACATAACAGCTACAGCACTCACCTGCATGGAAGCCTCACTGCAGATGGTTCTTCAAGGCACCAGGGTGAAGACACTCATCCTGCTCAGAGCCTTCTGCCTTGCCCCAACGCTTGCACTCTTCTCACAGCAAAGCCAGTCACACCAGCACTTCTTCCACTCAAACAGTGACTGTCAGAAAAGCCTCTATCTAGATGTCTCACCAGCCAGAAGAAATAAATCCACCTCAAAGAGCTGCGGCCCGCCTGGTCATTGCATCTCTCATCCAACTCTTAAGAGCAATTGCTTGTTTTGCTCCTGCTGAAAATACTCTCAATCCTTTTAATGTTCAAAATTAGGCCCTTTAAAACACTGTGCAACTTGAGGGAGATAGGAGGTATCCTTAAACCCAGAAGGATTGTGCCATTCTCTTAAAAAAGGAAATTTTAAAGAAAAACTGTGAAAGACGGTTTTGTCCAACTCTAGGCAACAAGCACAGTAGTCAACATTTAGAGAAGTAATGAATTGCTTCAGTTGACAAAGATGCAATTTTCACATCACTCTACCCTGGAAATATTTAGAGTTTAAAAGTACTGGAGGTCATACAACTGAGTGAAAAAAAAAAAGGCGTGCATTTTTATCAGAAGTCTTTATGAATTACCTAAAAGCTATACAAACATGGAAAATAACCAGCCCTCTTGCAAAAAGCAAAGTATTTACTTATTAAACTCTCCTTAAAGGCAAACCTGTACCGTAGGATCCATCTGCTCATGTGGAAATAGCAGAAAAGATCTGTCATAAAGTAATTTCCTTTCCTCTCCTGTATATGTCAGTGGATCACTGGCATTTCCCTGCCCCCTCCCTCCAAATTGACCCCAAATATAAATAGACACAAAACTGGAAAAGTTTAAGGTCGTATCTGTGGACATGAGCAACAAAGCAAACCAAAGTAATGCGTCCTTCTTGCAGAACAAGGCTCCACGATCAGTGCCATGACATCCACTGTGTTTAGGAAATTCCTTTGTATCTAGAATTCCACCCTCATTTCCTCAGAAGCTATAAACACCTCTTTTCTTGACAGTTCCCTGGTATTAACACCCACTGAAAGAGGCACAATTCAGCTCAAGGTTTATACACTATACACGCTGCACACCAGTTTGCTCAAAACATGTTTTTAGAGTGATTATCTTTTAATATACGAAGATGGGCTGATGGCATGGAAAGAAGAATGAGGAAACTGTTCATGCTTACTCTGCCTTCCGAGCTGCTATCCCACTGTGGATGTGGACCATTAAATATTGACCTGTGGAAAAACAAACCATGAGGCATAACTGTAACCCATAGACAGAGCAGCAACAAAGTGTGAAACTGTCTGCTTAATACCAGAAGTATTTCCAGGTTCACAAGTCACACAATTGTTGCTCTAAGAGCTTACTTGGATCTCCTGTTTCCACGGATGTCCCTGAACAGATGCATGGATGCTCTCCATGATATTCCACCCACCTGACCAGGAAGCAGAACTAAGGGACCATGAGGCTTCAGTATTCTTGCTATTAGGTGCAATAAACCTCCATCTCTAATGAGCAACCTCACTCTAGTGAGGAGACTGCACTCAGTGTGGACTCTCAGGAGCTTTAATGTTGCCAAGCAGCAAGAAGTAGGCAAGCGCATTGTAAGCAGGTTCAGAAAGGCACACGAAATCTCTGGCACTGATTAGCCAACAGATATGAAAAGGGCCAAACACTTTCTAGGTCCTGAATTTAAATATGGAAGAAAATACCATATATTTAATGGAGGAACATTAGAATGAAAGCTTCTTGCTTTAAAGACAATAGTTTTATCCACCTATACACTTTTTTTAGCTTGATTTTTGCAAATGAGCTCAGATTTTGCAATCAGACTTTCAGGCTCCTCAAAATAAAGAATGCAGGTGCAAGACACACATGTGAGTTGTACAACCATAAGAATAAAGGCATAAGACCTCTTTTAAGAAAAAAAATCATTAAATATTTTCATTCCCATATGTTGATTGCATAACCCCCCTAAAGAAAGCAGTAAAGGTCATTGAAATGCAGAGGCCTTTGCTAATGGAAAAAATGCTATTGTATATTGCTTAAAATGACACAAAAGAAATCAGCATGAATGCTAGAAAATTAGACCTTTAGAGAAGTGAGCTGAAAAACTCCAACTCAGCATTATATCCTGATTTAAAAATGCACAAGTACAGGTTATGGACTTCTGTGTCCCATATCATTTGAAAAAGCAACAGTATTATAATTTTATTGAGGGACAAATTTGTATTCTTATCACTTCTTAAAATTGCCAGTTCATGATCTTTATTTTTTTTTTTGCTCTCATTTCATAACCACCCATTAACACAGGAGATGAGAGTTTTTCCACTGGACTACATAAGGGGGTTTCAGCCAGCAGAGGAAGCAGCAGCACAGGCATGTAAACCTATAACACTGAAAAAAATTAGTCAGGTTCCTCAAAATACGAAGAGTTTTTCACTTTAGGTCCTCCAAGAGCTACAACCATGAAGGTCCTGCAGTTGTGGGATTATGTTTCCACTGCCCCTCACCAAACACCACCACTCATCTTTGGGTCACACTACCTCCAAACAGAAAGACATAAGGAAGGAAAGCCAGCATGCCACACAATTCTAACTTTTCTTCAAGTAACTCCTCACTACCATAAGTAGCCCAGCTCACACCTTCTCATGTCAGGGATGCAGCTGCATCAGAAGAGTCCTGCATGGTAAATCAGGACTCCAAGAGGTTAAGTCAATGTGAGGGAGTTTCTTCCCTAAACTGCTTTTGAATATGGGCAAAATAAACCCTTAAAATGCACATTTTCTTACCAAAGTGCTTTTCACTTGTTTACCTTGCCTTTTTGCAAATATTCAGGAGCACCAGTACAATAGCACGAATTAATTTATTGTACACATGAAAATAATTATAAATTTATAAATTAGTTTGAAAAAATGCATCACAGACACTTTGTAGGTGGATATACAAATTATTTAAAGCTGTGAAAACCAGCCTGGGTCCAGTTCTGCCAGCATTTCTTTCTGCCACTGACCACTCCATACAAAGCAGTTCCACTGAGCTGGGTGAAGCTCCTTTTACAGTAACTGCTCTCAAGAGCAGATTTGAGCCAGACTTGTCCAGGAATCCTTCCAGTGGAGAAGCAGTCCTGGTCAAATTCCCAAATGCCAACACATGTGACATATGCTGCCTGAGAGGAACAGACCTTCCCAACCTTTAGATAAAGAGGAGGAAGGCTAAATCTCAAACATTCAGCAGCAGCTTTCAAAAAAGACAACCACCAGATTTTTTAAGACCACCTCAAAATCATCCTGACATGCCCTAGATTTCATGATCTATTTTAAAATTCCCTTTCAACTGCTATTACTTGTTTTTTCTGTAGAAGTCACACAAACAGGGAGAGTGGCAGCTTGCAAGAGGTCATAAGCTGAAAGGCAGAAGACACCGTGAAATTGAGAGGATTAAAAAATCCAAGTTTCTGTATGCGTGAGGACTTTCAGGAGGGTCGTTTTTCTTTCCGAAGGGGGTTGCTAATCAGCCAACCATAAAAGTAGCAGTTGTAAACAGTCCTCATAAAAATAGCTCATTGCTTATTGAAAGCAAATTTGTGACTAACACAACTTCACTGAATTCCAACTAATTTGCTATTGCTGACCAGCTTCTGTCTTCCAGACATCCTTAAACTTCATACACTGACACATCTCTTATTCCACAGACTGACTATATATCAGTCTACTCCATTAACACAATTCCAGCATTTCTGCTGATTTCTATTTTAGGAAGGGAATCCATCTACTTCAGAAAGTAAAATCTGAAGTCTCAAGAGCAGTTTATTCCTGTTCCCAGTCCACCTCTATTCCACATGTCAGAAATATTTATGACAAACAAGACGTCTTCTCAGGCAAATCATATCACATCCCCTACTTGCTATACTTTGAACTTATAACTAACTCCAGTATCCTCATATCACACTTCATGAGTGTGGGACAAGCCCCTAAAAGTGGTATTTTGTGCTTGCAAATTAAGCCAAGATGATTAACTAAAAACAGAGAAAAGTAAGCTTTCATTTTTAAATGAAAATCTAGGGCTTCAAATTAACACCTTATAAATTATATGAAACGAACAACTATGCATCTGTTGTAAGGGAAGTGGTGCCTTTCTACTAAATATTGGAAATTTGACAATCCATTTTGAGAACTCTGAAATGCTGCTTACTCCAGCTCAAAGTACTTGCATACAGGATAACCCCTGCTCCCAGCCTCCAACAGGGACTGGGCTTCCCAGCAAGACTGCATCTCCCATAACCACAGTGGCAACTGAACTTTAAAGGAAGAGACAGAAGTCAGCCATAAAGCCAAACCTTGAGGGAAGAATGGGAAAATGAAGTATGCTAATTACAGTTCCCATGGGATATGGTGCTAACATTCCTAAATCTAACTCTTCAGTTCTATTTTTCAGTGAATGAGATTTGCTGGGGGGAGGATAGGGGTGTCCCTCCATAAATAAACGAATGAACTTTGACAAAATTAGGATGCAGAATAACTCTTCCAGAAGGCAATGCAGCTTCAAACCAGCCTAAAACCAACTGAAGAGGCAAACAGCTTCACCATTTTACTCCTCAGAAGGAGGGACTTCACTAAGAACATTCTTGAGGCTTTGTAGCAATATATCCCTGACCCCATCCTTCGCCATGCAGTTCTTCCCGTTTCTGGCTTAAAAGAAAACCAAGACACAGGACAGGATCTTTACACACTTAACTCACCAAAACCCCTCGAGGCTTTTGCTAGTTTGCACGAGCCTGACAGAAAGACCTTGATGTATGGTCTTCATGGTGGTGCCCCGTGCTTGACACTGAAGTGACATGGAATTAAGAGGCTCATGGCTTCTGGATGCTGCAAACACACCATTTCCTCATGACATTAACACCTCACCCTCAGATTAGAATATAAATGTGTCAGGGCTTAGCAATGTGACAAGACAGCCAAAACACAGCAAATACCTCATTAAACATGAGGGAAAAGCAATCCTTTTCAACATCTCTAGGATCTCTGTGCAAACTACTGCAATGAAAAAAAAAAAAAAAACAAAACTATTCAGAGAATTAGGTACAAACAATCTAGCCTGATGAAAAAAACATTATTTCAACACAATCCAATAATCTAGCATATCAGTAGTGCTGATAACCTGCTCTCTTCAATAGCCCCTTGTTCTTCTTACTCTGAGAAAAAAGCTATTCCAAGCTGTAATGCACCTGGAGGAGCAATGAATGTGTCAAGCATGTGTCTATCACAGGGCTGGCTCACCTAGCATGTGTCTATCACAGGGCTGGCTCACCTATGTAAGGAGCTGGCTTGAGAATTGCAGTAATCTCTCCAAGAGGTATCTAGTGCTTATTTTACTCAAGGCAGAACCCCAGATCGAAGATAATGTTTAAATTAACCCTTTGCAGACAGTCTTTCAACAGAGTCTCAAGACTGGCTGCCTCAAAGGGATCTGGGGAAGGTAGTTAAGAAAGTAAGCCTGTTGAGTGCAAGTTTAAATTCTGAGCAAAGATTACACCACCATCATTAAAAGTTTAGGGGGTACTGCTTAAAAAGTTGTAACATGCATAGTTGCAATACTGGGTCTGTGATCTGCAATTTAGAAACCACCTCTCTTAATAGTTATACACTGGAACAAGCAACTGAACTATTAATATTGACATTATTTGGCATCTCACCTTTACCTGCAATAGCAAGATCTAAGGTGGCCTAAATTTAGCTTCAAACAAGTCTTCAGTTCAAATTAAGCTGCATGCAACATGGTCAGGACTTCCCCAAGCTACATGCCAGTGGCAGACTCAGCGAACCCACACAAGAACCTGGGTATGCTCACAGCAGAAGGAAACTTTTCTTCACTAATGGTCAATTTGTTTAAGTTATTCTTTTCCCTTCTCCCACATGAAAGTTTCAAGTACCAGGAACTTCAGTAGTTCAGAAGAGCTTTACCAATGCCTCCTCTTTAACCCCATTCCACTTTGAAGTGCATAATTCAATATCCAGGTCAGAAAGGAAAAGTGAGTGTGAGGGGAAGGAAGTTCCTCTCCCTGCTCCAATGAATGCTTAATTATCTTATATTAAAAATTAATTTTAAAAAAGGGCTAGAATGCAGGCAGTCTAATGGGCTTACCTATTAAGAGAAAAAGATCCATGATCAAATGCTGCTAAACAAAGGTGAGAACTCAGCCTTAGCTTCCTTTGGGCTGAGTACCAGACTTAACTCAGAGAGAGCAAACCTGAGCTCCTCCACTGCTTACAACTCAGCAGAAGGTACCTAGCTCCAGAAAGGAATACAAAGGAGCAGTACAGCTGATTTTCATGCAACAGAAAGAGGGCTCTCAGCTTAGAAGTCCTCATCTGGATCCTCCCTTGCAGCCAGTTCCTGTATCTCCTGATTTGGGATGCCAGCTTTTGCAAATTCCATTCCTGGGCCAACTCTTCCCTGGGCATTGCACAAGAAGCCTTGTTATATGCATCCCCTGGAATACAGTGCCCGGAGGTTTGATACTGCAGTACTTTAAATCTTTGGTGGACCAACTCTGTTGCAAATGTTCCTGAGTTGCTTTAATGTTTTGAAAACTGTGTGATTAACACTACAAATGACAGCTAACCCAACTGAGCTAAACACTGAACATCAAGTACTGTACCTTCCCATCCACTGTTCCCCCTCCACTGAGAGAAGTCAGGAGGAGGGTGCAGAGTTTCAAATACTCATCTGAAGTCACATGTGCAGAGTTAGTCAGTATAAAGAAAAAATGGAGCTATGCAGAGGCATTTCAAAAGCACAAGAAAAAAGTTAGCAAATAAATTATCTGTAGCAAACAGCCCACATGCAGTTAGTTTTTGATTTAATACATGTCAAAAACAGGACAAGCTAGCAGATTTTCTTGCCAGTGAATGAAAGCCCTACAAGTAATGACTGCCATAAAAAGGTTAAAAAGGGTGGGTGGGAGGAGGCATTCTCTGTGCAGGAATCAGGAGCTGCATCTCCTGAGCAAACAGGAAGCCATGACCTGGGCTGTCCCTCCGGCCAGGAGGCCAGACAGGGACTCAGTGGGCCGCCTGTCCAATCAGGCAGCACCAAGCACATCAGCTGGCAGGCAGCATGCTGCAAAGCTCTGGTAAAAAACCTGTCCTGGCAGGGCCACCCTCCCCTGAACACTGGGGTTCAGCTTTTAAAATCAAAGCATGTGTGACCCTGTCTCCATCTCAAGCACAAGTGTCCATCCACAGCAGACATAACAAAAATTAATTTTCAAAATAAGTTGCTTGATTACTTTTTTGTTATTTTGTATGATTCCTCATTCAGAGAGTGGCACCATTACTGCCTTCAGCTAAAGCCACATGTAAGGCACAACATAACAGGCAGCTTTCACTGTGTGAACTGAGGGTAAACAGGAGGGGGCATTTCCTTTACTTTCTAGAAGGAGATGAACTCCCACTCAATAGTTAATTCAGACTCTAAGCTATTTTCACCAATCACTTGCAAGTTAAATAATTATCCCATTTTAAAAAATCTAGCACTTATATTTTGCATTTCCCCCCCTCCCCAGCAGCTATTGCTCTTGTGACAATATTCATCTTGTCCATGATGTCTATTATCTGCTATATAAATATTGATGATCTGAGTAATTGCTGTTCTGTACATATGCTTCTCAAAGATATAAATTTCTCTGCCTGAAGTAGGTTGCTGACAAAGTGCTTTCCTCCTTTTGCATGGCAATGAAACATTACTGGAGGTGTCACTGGGAGGGGGGGAAGAAATTAAAAGAGCAGCGAGTAACAACAGCCTTTGAAGAAGAGAAATGAAGTGATGTTTGTCTGTGCTGAGAAGACCAAATAGTAGCAAAGAACAACAAGTTAGCAAAGCTGGTATTCAGGCGGCTTAAGTTTAGCTTACACTGTACCAACACCAGGCACAGCTGACAAAGAAAGAACTCCTCTGGACTCAGTGCTGGCCACCACTAAACTGGGCAAGCCTAGTAGTGACATGTTGTGTACAACATCCACGTTGTACCCACCCCGTGGTTCACTGATGGTAGGGGTTGCTTCTTTTGGATCAAAACCCAAAATCTAGAAAGCCAAGCCGATCTTGTACTGGAGGAAGCACTCCATGCTGAACTCTGTGCTGGGACAAACAGGTGCCCAATGCCACCCTGTAACCTTTGCCAGCACAAGGCCAACGTGTCACACAAAAGCAAAAATGATCTTGACACATCCAACACTCATTCATGGATACCACAGCACAAAACACAGCATTGCTTCAGTCTCTTTTTGCTGGTTCAGTGCATCTGCCCAGCAACTCTTATGAACAGTCAGGTAGTCCTGTGTCTTCCTGCAATTGATGAAAATCACTAAACACACCCCACTGCACGTACTGGTTCATCTGATCATACTGCCCTCTGATCTGGCAACATAAAGACCCGATTTTGAGAGAACACGGCACATGGCCTCACACTTCCAGATTGGAAATTTGCCTGTGGACAGTAAACGGTACGTAATGGATGAAGGCTCTTCCTTAACAGACACAGACTTCCTGCAATACAAAACCTGAGTCTGCACCTCAATAAAATTACCCCTCTGGAATTATGGGTCAAGAGATGATTTTTTTTAAGCCACGTAAAATTTGGCAAAGTTTATACTAAGAGAGTTTCCTTGTAAAAATTATCTAAGGTCTTCACCAAACATTTAGAGTATCTGGAAACAAACAATGGGCAAAGACCTTTAATGTTTTTTTTTAATCTTTTGAATTTACATGTGCTACAGAAATTAAAGGGGAGCTAAAAATCTGCCTGATTTACATCTGTATTACTGAAGTTTAGGAAGTGTGTGGAGAGGATGGAGAAAGCAGCAGGAGAAAAGATACCAGACTCCCTACGGGAGCTGGAGGCCAGGGCAGGGACAGGAGGTGGGTATGGACAGAGAACGAGTGGGAAGCGAGGGGGAACACAGAAAACATGCAAGCAACATTTGGCATGTCCAGAGGTGGCAAGAGAGGAACTGAATGTTTGTAATAAGCAAAAGAAGTACGTCTGGAAGTCTTATTTTATTTCTCTGTTGCCTAGTTCTAAGAACTGCATAAGCTATTATACATAGTCACAGCAGCCACAATTTTTTTCGTATGTATTATACGCATTGAACAGTCTCAGTCAAAGTAGTTACTAAACAGTCACACAATCTATCTTCTCCCTGTGACACTATGTTAAGCCATCTGCTTGTTCAGTGGATCCCTTGTCATAATTAATTCCCCTTCCAGTTTCTACAGCTTCTTTCCTTCCCCCGTAATTTCTACAATGCTTTGGGGTTTGTTTGTTACAATCTCTAATCACAACTGCTGTACATCTCTGGATTTTGAAGGGAAGTTGCTTCCAGCAGAAAATTAAAGGTTGAACTCTTACCAATAACTCTGGGCATCCTTGACTAATACTAAGCCACATAACATAGCCTAATTAGTCCAATAGGTCTTTTTAAAAAAATCCACATGACCTCGGCTCTTACACTGAGTCATTTTGGAGACCAGTTGAAACAAAGCTCTGAGTAATTCTCTAACATCAACAGCAGGCTGCATTACTTCAAGGGGACTGGATCCTAACTACAACCACGTAACCCCCACCAACTCACCTCAACCTTTTTCCCCCCTCTTCTGTTTTTAAGACAAGACACAATCTAGCGACCAACAGTCAGCCCTTCTTAACTACATGGCCTCCTACATTTCTCAGAACTACTTTGTGTACAGATTAGTTGTAACACATGCTGTATGCACATGGAATGCTCTACTGCTAATGCAAATTACTCTGCATGTAAACACAAAATGCAGGTGGGCCAAACCTCTAACTGCCCAATTCACAAGCACAGACTTCGTACTCTCAAGCTTTTACATGCATATTAATTTCAATGCACTGAAATGTAAAACACCTTTAAGAAATGTGCCTCAAATCTAAAGTGTTCACATTCCTGAGTCACCAGAAAGTGAAAATAAATTATTTTCTAGATAGTTCTCAATCCCGTGGTTCACCGTGAAATCACAGTCACGTAACTTAATAAAGCTATGCCTGTCCAGTGCATCTTTTCCTGCACAGCAATGTCAATCTGGAGTGTGATGAAATACATCTCCATCCACCACAACTGCATCGCCAAATTTCCTCGGAGAGGATGCAAACCAGCAGCATTCCCAGCTCAGTGTGTTTCCACGAAGAGAGTAGTGAGCTTCATCACAACTGTGCCAAAGTCACTATGTCCACAAAAAGAAATGCTTCACTGAGTTTCTATCCTGCTACAGTCTCTCTCACGGAGATATGAAAATGCAATTTCACTATAAAAATAAATACAGTGGAGTGAATAATTTCTTGCACTGGGCACATAGCCATCTGATTTCATTGCTTCCAAAAAGCCACTGTACAAAAACCCAGGAAGCAGAGAGTGTGTGGACTGCAGGACCCTGCTTCTCTCGCTCTTTCCGATTTGACTCAGCTTTCCCAGGGACAGCAAGGGTTGCAATTCTGTGCCTCCCAGATGCTGAGCACCCTTTCTCAACAGGTAAGGGCAGGGGCACCTCCCTCTACCGGTGCAAGGTTTGTAAGGAGGCCTTGCAGTGGCAGCCAAGGCACAGGGAAAGAGGGACCCTTGAACTGTGATGAAGAAAGAGCTAAAGCATCAAAGCATCCTCAAAGTAGCACAGAGACCTGTGTGGTTTCAGGAGGAGCAGCACACCCACTAGTCTTTCCCTTTGATAGGACAGAACTACTTTGCACCAGCTTTTTACAGGAAAGGCATTCACAAGAAGAGATTTTGCCAACACCTGGAGTTTTGTGCTTTACAAAGCTAGCAAAATCCAGTCAAAAGGCTGACGGAAAGTGTATGAGCACTATTATAATTGAATTTATTTACATTATGTACTTCTGATACAAAACACCAGCTATCAAATACATCACCTGATAATTCAAAGAAACTTAATAAGCAGTTTGAGATTCCACACAGTCCACTGAAATTGCTACTCCTACAAACCTCTTTCTTCATGATTTTCAGCTACAGAAGGTAAGGTGCCAGCAATCTATCTTAGAACAGTAATGAAATGGGGGCATTTACCAAAAAAAAGGCAATACAATACAGTTTATAAACTGGTTTGCTTACCAAATGAACATGTTTAGCAATTTCCTTTTATGCAGCACTAAAAAACTGCAACTTGCATTTCTTCTGTTTATGATTTTTGTGACTTAAGACTTTTTCTTCTTCAGCTAATGCCTAGATGACTCCCAGTTTTCACTTTGAGAATATTCCAAGAATATTCAAGCTCCAGATAGTCTAAACACATGTATCCAGACACACAAGACTAACCCCCACTTCCCAGGTGCACTACAACCAAACCACAGTTCTGTTTTCAGATGAAGTTGGTTTTCAAGAGCTTTAAAAATGTATTGAAATAAGGCCAGCAATAAATTTGGGATTGCCTTGAGGAGGAATAGGAGCGGTCAGTCCTCTTTGTACTTATCTCCAAATGCTGACAGTTTCGTGGTTTTTTTCCTTTTTTTTTCTTCTGCAGTAAAGCCCAGCTGGTTTAAACAATTGCCCTCAATGTTCACCAACACAGGAGAAAAGAGGAAAAGCTGATGCAAGACGCTGTTCCTTTTGGGCAGTTCAGAGCTTTCCGTGCTCTGGCTTGTAGGTTTCTGCCTGCTTGGGGCTTCCAATGGAAAACACTCATGAGATCCACTGGAGGTCACAAAATGCTGCCAGGAATCAGATGCAGACAAGATGAACTACAGAAGTAAAACAAACCCTCAAACAAACTAACTGCTCCCTCGCATTACTTTTCTTTTTTCTTGCCTGCAAATCTTGCCACAATTGGAAAAGTGGCAAGAAAAGAAAATGTTAGTGTGGTCATAGAGCAATTACTTAACCCAGGTTTTAAAAGTACTGTCAAGGATTTTCCTCTCTTGGAAGAGACATTTCACACAAAGGAGCTCAGAATTTCTGTCATGTGTGGCATTACTGAAACACTCAAAACCAGTTTCATCCACCTAGACAACTGCATGCATCCCTTTCACTGAATAAGCAAGCCACGCTGAAATATAACAGGATCTGCACCTTATGCAGCATGATTTGATTTACAAAAGGGGGAAGCTGATACATCTCACAAGTATGCAGCGTATCACACCCATGACTTCAGACCCTTCAAAGCAGTCACTGGCTTTTGCTCAGACACGTGTCATGAAGGAAGTGGAGAAGAGGGACTCCCAAACTGTGACGCAGGTCAGGACACTCAAAGAAGTCCATTGCACACTTCAGAACTAAGAGTTGCCACCAGCTGTAGTACTAATTAAGAGGAAAAAAAAAAAAAAAAGCCAGTGAGCTGAAAGAAAATTAATTGGACATGGCTATTCAATACCCTAGATCAGTTTTACATGAACAGCAACTGTGCTGTAAGTTACAGAAGGATATGCAGGGGCAAGAAAGTGGAAAATTAAGCCAATGTTTATGTACCACCAGAATACAAAGTGGAATAACTTGCAAAGTTACTGCAAGTTGTTAAATGCATCTTCTTCATACAAATAAATTTACATAAATTACTAGTTTTCCACTAGCCTATTTTTGGTAAGTCAAAAACATCCATACATTTTAGTTTTTTCCTCCATACATACACGTGTGAATGCCCATACAAAACAATTTCTTCAACTTTTTACTTTTCTCATTTTGCCACCAAGAGAAACACAGATGAAAGAGGGTGAGAAAAGGAATCAGAGAAGAGGGATCTTTTTGTATTTTGCTTTTAAATTTAAAAAATAGGTGGAATACATTTCTTTTCATAGAAGTTTTCTGGTTTGGGAAAAACCATTTTCCATTTGATTAATTCAGTCAACTAAGCATGTGACAAATACAAAGAACAAATAGTTTTGGACCAAAGAGCCTGGCCCTTTGATTTCAGCTATTTTTAAAAAATGGGTATTTCTATAAAAGAAAGCCAATCACCAGTTCTAAACAGACATTCAGAGGATATGAAAATCAGATCCCCTGCACTATGCTGCTGATCCACAGCATAGAGGAGCATCTAAGCCTCTGTGGACCACATGCCACGGTTGCCTTTGTTCTCATTTGAGAGCACAGGACACAATTAGCATTTTCCAGCTTCTCCTCCCCACTACCATGGTGGAACAATTAAGAGTATGAATGGAGGCTTGAGCAGTAGCCCTCATAAATTACACACACACAGAGATCCTTCTGTTTGAACCCAATCTTCCACAGGTCTCCAATGAGAGCCATGAACACCGTCTACTAATCATCTCATCAGTAATGCAAATAACCATCTTGACCTCCCATCAAGTGTCTCTCCAGCTTAAGCACTGTGCCCTCAGACTGCTCAGCCCTGACTGCCAAAGCTGCCGTGTCCCACAGAAAGAACCCCGGCATGACAATGCTCTGTACATCACAGAGCCTGCTGAGCACAGCCTCGCATCAGGAGCCAAAGCAATCCCTCAGCTACCCCAAGGGCTCACAGCCACTTCTGTCCCAGGCTCTCCACACCCCAAACAGCCAGGTATTGCAAAGGCAAGGATCTCAGATCTCACAGAGGACGTGTTGTTCAGCTGCAGCAAAACATCTTCAGGCCCCCTGAAACAAAAGACTGAATAAGCAACACAGCGGAACAGCTACAGAACGGGCCTGGCTACTAAAAAATGGAAACATGACCCTGTTTTAGACCCCCAGGGACATCACACCCTGCTCTGGGAATACCACAGCAGTGCTGTTATCCTGGATGAACCTCAGGCTCATCCTATGCCCCCACGTCCATCTCCATCCCCATCTCCTGCTGCTGAATGCACCCTGATTCTGGTGCATCGTTTGCCATGCCTGAGACTGTGGAAGGACCCTGTTAGAGCACTTTGAAATCAAAATGAAAAGAAAGGCATTCTTCTGTGAAACATCATTACCACCCTGCCAGCAAAGTGTGAATTGCAAGAGCTTCCAAAATAAAAATAAATGTATTTGTATTAATCCCTTACTCTTGGCATCAGGCCCATACTGCCAGTTCTCATAACATTTACAGGGAAACTGGCATACAAAACAGTGCAGCAAACAAAAGGAAATTCTGTGAGAATCAGATAAAAACATACCAAACAGGGCTTGATACCACAAAAGGAACCAAGCTTCACCTGGACAAGCAACTTGTAGCTGTAGTCACTTAAGTTAAAAGATCTACCATGGCAGAAGGAATAAAACAGACTCCCAAGCACCTACAAAATAGCATATTTCAGGTTCTCTTTTAAATAAAGAGATTTGGAAAGTATTGCTAAGGGGAAAAAAAAGCTTAAAGGATTTAAATATTCCAAATAACAGTGCCAGCACTTCAGCACCCCTGGTCCTGCTGTGGCACAGCTCAGCCCCCCCCGGCAGTTCCCAACCTCACTGGATGGAGAATTGCTAGGCTTCCAGTGCCACTCTCAGCAAATTTCTACTTTCTAAGCAGCAAGAGTTTGTACAAGAGAAACCCTCCTATCAGCATTACCAGCTGTGCCCACAGCACAAAAAGCGTAAGCACGTACACTGCAAAATCTCAGTGTTTGTGTGTGTGTAAACAGTGCACTTCTGGAAAGGCAGAGGGAGTATTTCCAGAGTAAACACTGCGAAGATTTTGTGTCCTTTAGGATGTCAGAAAGCCGCTGTGATCCACTGCTCATCTTCCCCACTTACCACCTGCTCAGCTAAGGCGCCTCTGGAACTCACAGGGATCACAACCACACCTCACAAGCCTGTTTTCCTGCCTGCAAAAATGGAATGAACTCTTCCTCTTAGCTCCTTGGTGTGCTACCCTCCCTAACATTAGCTTACAGACATTAAAATACCAACCAGGTCCCAGAGCAGGAAAAAAAGCCAGAGGAACCGATTTCTAAACCTCACCACTGGGATTGCAGCCGCTGCCCCATGAAGGTAAGGAGGGAGAAATGGGGGAGGCTCCTCACTGTCTTAAATGGATCCCAGAAATCCTTACAAGGGTATGAGAGAGATGGAAGAAAACACACATGCTAAAGCACTGAGGCAGAAGATCATCTCCACCCCAAATTATTCATTTTCAGAAACAGAGCAGCCCTCCAAGACCCCAAGGATACCTTCTCTTATGCAAATTCACCTGCAGTTGATGGAAAAGAACACTTGTTTGATGAAGATGCCAGGACTTTTGAGACTGGGACTTCAATTTAAAGAGCCAACTGCTGAAAGGTGTCCCATTCTCAGCTTTTGACTTGGGAAAAAGCAGGAGGAGGCAAACAAAAAGACTGATGCTTTCTTCTATTAACCACCTACACAAGTACTTTTTCAAAATATGCAGAATTATGGCAAGTTATGTTTGAATTAAGGAGCCTGTGGGAAAAGTTCTCAGTCACAGAGGAAAGATACTACAAATACTACAAAGAAAATTGGTTTATTTAAAGCCGGAAGAACAACAAAACTTAGAAGGGAGTGTTTTGGTCCAATCCTGGATGAAGCACACTCAAGCACAACACCTGCCCAGAAGAAAACCTCATGTAGCACACAACTGCTACTAGCAGACTGAGCAGGAGGGCTTCATCAGCTGAAAAAGGATCTCTCTCAGGTTAAAGACCAGCACTGCTGGTCACCCACAAGCCAGACAGCTCCATCATCCTCACTCCTTTCCTTGGGGATGAAGGGCACACAGGGGAAATTAGAAGTCCAGAACCTAGGTACCCTTGACACCACAGGTGCTTGCAGGAGGCCTCTTTTTTTCTCTAGCTGCACCAGGACAGTATTTCAGATCTGATTTACTGTCTAGACACAGCATACTATCTGTGAAGAAGACTGAGAGAGTGTGGAAAACAGACTGGCCCAATCTTTTTCTCTCTTTAAAGACAGTACAGTGTGCAGTCCACATCAACATCCTCACAAAAATGCTTGATGTGTCCTGTACCTCAGAAGCTGGCTGCTGAAAACAATCCAGAATACAATTAAAACATGGATTCTGTTAACTTCCACTTCCCCCTGCAATTTTGTAATCGTCTCATCCATCAATTTTGAAAGAACATTAATAGTGGCATCAGCTGGCTCTCCACCTCCTCTGCTGAGCCAGCTTTTTCCAAGCCCTGTCCCTGCCTCTCAGCATCTGACCACAGATGCCGTGAGGAAGAGGAGAGGAGGGAGGCAAACTGGGGTGGAGAAAGCCCAGCAGGGCACATCCAACATGGGCACTACCCCACAGAGGAGCTGCTTCTTTCCCAGGAGAGCTACAGCAACTTACAGTGCTTGAAGGTCTGCCTAAACATGCTTACATCAAAAGAAAACCACACACACAAAATAGAGAGAACAAGGTTCTATCAGGGATTAAGTGAAGCCTATCCAAGCTCAGACCAAATCCTAGGCACACAGGCTCACCAACACCTTCCACGCTGGAGATGCCTAGGCCAGTTGTGTGCAATCTTTTTTGTTGTTTACTTTTTCTCCCACTTCTGAAAGATGTGTAGATGTCTCCATTGATACAAGCCATTTCTCCCAGTGAGCTTCCACAGGCTTGACAAAGTCCTTGGAACCCCAAGAACTTTCAGATAAGAGCTGAAGACCAGACCCATGTTCCTGTTAATTGTCTCTCCTTCTCAAATACATGAAGTTCAGTAATCAAATACTGGCTCTTGGACTTCTACACAGTGGCAATGCAAGGAGAAAAACCGGTTGGTGCCAGTTTTTAGCATCTGGCTTATTAATTATTCTGTAAAGGTGTACAACCCTGAAACTTTTTAAGACACTCTGACATTATGTTATGAATCTAGTTTGACATGGTTTATAGTGATCAGGGCCATGATTTATATCACAAAATCTCAAGAACACAAGTCTGACTTTTAAATTATTATCATCCCAACTGTTTCACTGCAGGTCAGCCTGGTCTGTTCCAAGACCAGATTTTGTTGGCAAGCATATTTTCTTTGCTGGTACATCCACTTTTCCTCATCTAGTTAGATGAAACAAAAAAATCCTGAAGTACATAAAGAAAGCCAATTGTTATGCTCATTTGAACACAATCAGAAATTATCTACTTCATCCTCTCTTGCTGCTGTTTGAGGTTGGTATTAACACCTCCCTCCCCTGACACAGGAAGAGACTGGCTGTAAATTGGTCAGAAGATAGACGTGCAGACACCTAATGACTTGCTGGAGCTACAGACATCACTTTTCTGGAAGGTGGCCAAGTTCACCAACTTGCTTTTAAGCTGGAAGCTCAGCCTCTAGAACCTGCACGCTCTTTCTTGCACTATCATGCTGCTATTAATTTCAGGAAAATAAAAAAAGCACAAGCAACCAGTGTTCCTCATTATGAACTGATGTAATTTCAGTATCATATTCAACCCCATAGAAGGTAGGTACAATCAAGCAAGACTGCAGACAACAGAACGCTGAGGAACAGGGCAGAACACAGCATATTCTTCAGAAAAAAGCTGTAAACAGAGCTGGCCTAAAGCAGCCATTTCCCCATTGCTTGATCTCAAAGAACCCCATAGTAATGGCTCTGGCCTAAAAGTAAGGAAGATGAATCCTCTAAAGTGCTTCAAAGGTATTGGGCTGGCCTTCACCTACAGTTCAAACAAGCAAAAATTACAGATTTACACTGGAATCAAGACTGTACATAACCCTACCAGGCTATCTGGGACCTCGGGAAAATGATAAACAGCACCAGACACAACAGGCTAAAGTGATGTTACCCGAAAACATGAAGAGAGGCAGATGGCATTTGTTGGGAAAACACAGAAACAGGGGAAAAGGAGGGAGGACTGGGGAGGGCAAGTTTAAGGGGATGACTAGGCTGCCATGTAGTAAAGAGCAGAACAGACACAGGCAAGTCAGAGAGGACTTGTGAGGCACCAGAACTCTGCCTACCCCATCCTTAGCTGGGATCTGAGGGTATCCAGGCTCTGGGCTGCAAAGCCCCCCAGTACAGATGATCTGCTCAGCATGTCATCCCATTATAGGCACTGACCACCATCCACAGCCAAACAGTGCTTCCTCAGCAGACCCTTATCTCATGGGTTAGAAATTAATGCTACATCCCAAGGGTCTGTGCTCTCTGAATGACTCAGGCCACTGCAGATTCATATGACAAGGCCTAATTTGTATTTATCTCCTGCTTTTCCCTTTGTACAGTTATAAAATTACATTTAAACCTAGCTATGTTATTTTTTTAATACAAAGACTGCAAACTTAATCACTCCAGAATTAGGAAGTATTATAATGAAGACTGCCCATACAACCTTCACCCAGCCTCTGTATATATGTGCACTGACTCTGTCTCCAATTCAATGATCATAAACCATTTGAGCTCTGGAAATCAACTGCTTTCAAAAAAAGGCAGTCAGGCTGTGTGATAAAAGCAACAGCTGTCCCTCAAACCCTGCCTCACTCAGTGAAGGTCAGAAACATCAGTGAACAAAGCAATGCAGGAAGAGAGACAACCACGCTGCCTGAGGAGGAAGTTGGACAAACCACCTGCAGGCAGGAATTACCTCCTTCTTGGCTCCACATTCAACCTTTCAAGATGCTCAGCAAGTCTCTGAAACTAGTTTTCTCTTCTGGTGACCCCTAATGGGGCAGTTCCTCAAGTCAAGGCATTTAGGGCTAATCTACAGGCACCAGCATGAGGTCAGCTGTCCTTGTGTTTCCAGGAGATGAACTGCTACATCATGCCAGGTACTGTGGGCTAAGAAGAAAATAAAATCATACCCAAGTACCTCTTCGATGCAGCCAAAATTGAAGGTGTTTCAATCACCTGAAATTGATTTGCTCTTTGATTTCATTCCTCAACTATGAAAACAAAGACAGTACTTATACCTGAGATGCTGCAAGAATAACTTCCCCACCTGAGAAAGCCCCCAGGAAGGAATTAGCAGCTGTTCAGTTCAAGGTCTGGGTAGGGTGTAAAATAAATAGATGTAGAGACACATGCAGAAAGTAAATGTGGGAAAGAGAAAATGAATTATGCAGCAATTACCTATCCAGTGAAAAAGGGACTCTGTGAAAGGGAAAAAATGATGCAATTACAGAATTAAAGATTGTATCATAATGCAGATGCAAAGGGGAGTTCTGCAACATTAGTTCTGGAACTTCATTGCTTTTGTCTGCCTGATTTTGTAACCCCATTGTTCTCCTGATGTCATTATTTTGTAAGCAATTTAAATGCAACACAATTATGTGATCATATGTTTGTATCTTTTCATCATTAATAACATGTGGAACAACCGGCAGCCTCTGCTCCCATGATGGATGCCTCCAGCAGATGGCTGTGAACAACTCCCTTTCTTCCACCTTTATCTGAGGTAAAGAGCAGGGGGAAGAAAGAGAGGTTTTATATTTCAATTTCATGCACAAACATTTGGGGAATTTAGGTTTGTTTCAGAGGAGGAAACCAAGACCGATATCAACCAACCACCCTGAAACTGATTGTCACAAATCAGATTTTATGAACAGAAGCACTAAGCAGCTGATGTGCTTTGCCCAAGGTAAAAAGGAAAACTCCCAAGGCCTGGATCCCAAATGACCCCACTAAGAGCCTTCTGCCCAAGCCACTGAATCCCTCCTAAACCTTGTTTAAGTGTAATCATTGCTCCTAACTGCAGGACAGGGAAGAAGCCCATCATCTCCAGGATGTGTTTCTGTGTTTGTTGACAGATGCAGTCAATGAGCAACTTCAGGGAGAGAGTAATATTAAAAGAAACCTGGCAAGCAAACATTACAGTTGTATATATTCATCCTGGATAGTAATTGTTACATTGGGTCTTTTAAGTAAATTACCCTGCACACCTCCGACTTCAGGCCAATTGCCAACACGTTTCTCAGCATCTGGGTCACCCTGCTTTGTGAGGGAAAGCAGCTGCAATAGCAACAACCTAACTTGTTTTATTTGCAGATGGTGTTAGCTGGCAAGAAGCAGTGCGTTTGACAGCACACTCCCTATACATGTTTCATGCTTTTTTAAAAGTCTTATCTGCCTTTGTATGTCCCGATTGGCAAACACACACCCAGCCTTTCTTTTAAGTAGTATTTTCATCTTATCTGTGGGGTGCTGGCAGCCACCACCACAAGCTTTACACTATCTCATGCACCTAACTAAGTAAGTTTCACTTCTGTCTTTCCCCATCCTCAGAGAGCGGTGCTTGCAAAACCTGGAGCTGTCAAGTCCCTGAAGTGCAGTCGCTCAGAGCCTGCAGCATCCCAAGCACTCAGGTCACACCAGCTCTTCTCATGCACATCTTTTGGAAAAGCTCCACCGTGGAAAAGTCCACTGTGTTGATAGAAACATTACAATCCTTCCCCTCTTAGCATGCAACCTGCTCAGTTCAGTTTAAAAGCTAACAGAGAAAGCACTGCACCATCCCTACACGTATACAGGGAGCACAACACATTTAACGAGAACAGGCAAAGATGATACCACAGCCACGTTTTACCCCACATCTGCCTGCTTCAGGATTTCTCACACAGAGGCTTGGGTGGCTGGCACCTTCAGAGGAGGGATCTGCAATGTCTTGTCCAAGCCCAAGAGTCTGTTCTTACCTACCACAGTCATCTACCACACCGAGATATCGGTGGTCAGAGACGGTGTTCATAGAGGGGAAAGGAAGGGAAGCAAGAGATGTTCTGCTTCACTAAGTGACATATCCCTAACAGTGTAGAGAATTACACTTGGATGACAGAGATGCCCAGGCAGAGTTTCTGTGTGGGGAAAGGGAATAGCATTTTGCCTCGTTGGCACAACTTGGTGCTCCACATCCTCCATAAACCATGATGGAGAGCCAGTTGTACAGCTCCTCCCTTTACCTCACTTTGACAGATGCATCTGGTTTTCTCTAGACCTATATGGGTGTTTGAGATTTACCCTGGCCCTCTAATGTGTCACATAATATTTTGACATTAAGAGCCTGACACTGGTGATCTCTGCAGGGCCATGCTCTACGCCCTCAAGACACCCATACCAAGCCAGCTGCATCTATACTGGGATTTTAGTAAACACAAGTATGTCCCTGACATCTCAGAGCAGCACCTCAGCACAAGTGCACACCTACCTAAAGGAACTCTGGGAAGAGGGCTGTGCGGCAGTCCGAGACTGTATTCACTGCTGTGTGTCTGACCATCACACATGCAATGCCTGGCTGGGCAGCCACTACCAGGCAGAACAGAGAGTAGCTGTAAGCAGTCTAGTTTCCATCAGAGAGAGCTCTGCTTCAAAGATTTCCCAGCCACCCACTACTCTTAACAAACACAAATGGGAAATTAGAGATCTTCCAGACTGCCAACCATTGGTGCAATCCGGTTGAAACCGGCCAAGCAGGAGACAAGCAGGGCTTATTTCCTGGGGAAACTTAAGTTAAAATGAAATAAAATAAAACCAGATGAAAACTATGATGCTTGGTTAGTGGTGTTTCCATGTTCTGCCACATCCCAGAAAACAACGCCTTGCTCAATCCAGCCTGTGAGCTGCAAAGCACACAATGCAGCTCAGCTCTGTAACTACCCAGATGTAACACACCTGGAATGGGAAGGGGCAAATTTCAAACTTACATCTGGGGGCTGCTCTGAAGGGGTGATTTCTGCAGCAGAAAAACAGGGCAAAGGGATTTGCATCTGAAGGGGGTGAAATGCTTTGTCAGGGCTGAAGGACTATTACTCAGATCTCAGTGTGAAAGCAGCTGAGGCTCATCTCTCCTTCACAACTGTGGAAATTAACTCATCCCAGAGTCTTCTGCATCCTTCTCCTTGTCATCCGCAGCATCCCTAACCCATGCTGTTGGTGCTTGGCCACCATTGGTGTCTTTGAGGCAGGGGGCAGCTCTGCTGCAGTCAGACCAGCAAATGCTGAGCCCTGGCCAGTCCAGGACCCAGAGAGAAGCTGCTCTGATGAGGGCTGGAAGGGTTTCCCCCAACCCTGCTCAGCGTGACCAATCATGCTACAGAGCTGCATCAGTTCCAAGGGTTCCTCTGCTCCCTTCGGAAAGCACGGCACAGCAGGAGGAAACAGCAGCGACAAAGCAAGAAGGCAACTCCAGACAGACTCAGAAACAGCTGTGGAATTTCTCTGAAGAGCTGCTTTCTGTAAAGGGGAGGAAATCCCAGCCTCCCATCTGACTTCCAGCCCACCCACCCACCGGATAGAGGCAAAGCATAAGAACAGGAGAAAATTTAAGGCATGCCAAGATCCCAGGCTCTGGAAATTAGTTTCCCACATGCTCCACAAAAAGAGCACTCACACCCAAAATCTACTGCTTTGAACTGGGATTGCACACCATTTACTCAGCTGAATAACCACACTCTAGTCAGTGACATTACTCACCTGAATATCTCCTACTTGATGTACAGAAGGAGGCTGCAGAACTGGCTGACAAATACACACAGGTACACAAAAGGCAGTGTGAGGACACTGTTTTCAAAAAGGCTGGAGCCCTAGGCCAGGTCCCAAAGCCAACAGCCATGTGGTCAGAACCACAAATCACCAGGTCTTCAGTAGAGTCACATCAACTGATCAGGGCATCATCTGGATCCATTCATACCTCTAGACCTCTATCCTCCAGGCCCTATCAACTGATTGAGGTCACAGTCTGAAAAATATTTTACTGACTTAGAAAACTAAATTCTGCTCAAAAGGATGGCTCGAGCATTTAGGAGTAAAAGCTTCATTAACCTCCAGCAAGACTTCAAGCCGCAAGCACAAAGTAATGCTCCATAAAACTCCAACAGAGAAGCACCACTGCTCCTACTCTGCCAGTACTGGTCCCAAGTACGGTCAGTTGTTCTGGATGGAACCCAAAAACGATATGGCATTTGTTCTCAACCCCATGCAAGGAAAAACAATGTGCAGTTCACACCCTGGAACGCTCATGGGAGGCAGCCTTGAACTTAAAATCTCCATGTGCAAACTTGCTTCCAAGTATCCCTCTAATTTCACTGGGGCAACTCACATGACTGAAGTGAAAACTGTGCTGAAGCCTCTGTCGGACTGCAGCTGATGGAGTTTCTGATCTAGTTCATGGAGGGGTCAAGGTGAGAACCCTGAACTGAAGCCAAGAACAGGTATGACAAAAACATATCCACGGATTTTGGCAAAGCTGAGGGACCAAGTGAGTCCCTTAGGGCAGGGTGACCAGCACCCATAAGCATCTACCTGCCCATTCCCCGGGCACTCTGCTGAGCCACAGCAGGTCTTCAGATGAGAGGCTCATTCTGAGTTTTTGCATTTGTAATTTAAACACGATATATTAAGGCCAAAATAATATTTATTGTCTTCCTGGCATTTCTAATCTGGGTATTTCACAGCATTGTCCAGCACTCCCAAGAAGACTTCACAACATGCATATAAAACTTCCATCAGGGGAGGTCCAACCAACTTTCTTCCCCCCAGAAAAGCATCAAAAAACAGGTATCATTTTCAGTTGTCTTCACATACCCGACCAGCTGTCCAAACCTTCTGAGAGACCTCACAGCTTTGAACTAGAGGCTTGGGCTTTCTAACCGTACTGCCAGCTTCTGCATAACAGGAATTTTCCACAGAGCCCCATCCCAACAGCCATGGGCACGCCAGTGCCACCAGTGCCGTGGCCAGCAACAGCACAAGGCTGAACCAGCTTTGCACTCCTCAGCCAGGACTACTTTTACATTTCACCTTTCACGCAACTAGTAAGAAGCTGAAATGCAGTCGCACACTGTTACACAGCCAAGAATAGAGTTTTCAGCAAAAGGGGTTTCTTTCCTAAATTGCTATTGTTGTCCTCCCATAGGCTCTACAGTAGTGCAGATTCCCTGGGCATTTCAAAAAAGGCCTGTGGTACAGAAAGGCTGAGAAGAGGACCTTCATACTCACCCTAAGCTGAAAGGCTACAATAATTTCCAACAGCCTAAATCAGACAAAAAATCTAAGTAAATCTGCCTCAAAAGCTCTCTAAAATGTACTAGTTGAAAACAAAAATAAAAAGCAAACAAAAGCAAACCATGGTCCATATCGATGAGGAGGAGGAAGAGTTTCAGTGAGCAAACAAGCGCAGAGGAATTACTATGCTTACAGTTCAATTAATGGGACCTTATCAAAAGCGTGTTTGCTTTTTTTTTTTTTTGTAAGACACCTATAACACAAACACACACTCTTAATGCCTCCCCAGCTGGCACCCTGGTGCACATATCCTGAACGTATCCACATTTCAGGAGAGGCAGAGCTGCTCCCGGAGAAGTCCCTCCACCGGACGGCGTATCGGAACAAAGCGCTTGGGTGACGGATGTCGGCAGGGTCCGTAAATCACATTTTTGGCAGCTCGACCTCAGCTGGGAGACGGCATCTAACGCCGTAAGGAACTCTGAGCGCTGCCGCTCTGTAGAGTGGGGATCCTACCTGGGCAGGGGGCTTAACATATCTCCTCCAGGCTGGTTAAAAAAATAATTAAAGCCTTTTTCTAAAAGCCCAGAGAGATGTCTGGCACTTAATGACAGCACCTGAGTTACCGCGTATGTTCTCCGC